>KZ062191.1:0-18637 GCA_002091835.1 Anopheles maculatus
GCTCGTCAGCGACCCGTTCGGCACGAGGCGTAGAGGAGCACAACGAGCTCGTTGGCTGGATCAGATCTGCGGAAGATCGGATGCAGCCATGGACCGAGTTTCCTGGAAACAAATTGGATGCCAGACTCTGTCTATAAAATGTGCTCCCTAGGAGCAGGCCAAGAAAGAAGAAGAAGACCTGTTTCCATCTTACTGGATAAAGAAAGCGAAAGGATCTACGTTTTATTTATTTATTTATTTTAAACTCATCAGTAGACCTAAAGTTTAAGTTTTGATTCTGTGAATATGTTCTTTGAAGAACAATTTTCTGTCAAAGATTATACCCAGGTACTTTACTGCTGGGCTCCATGGTACAGTATTATCTTGCAAGTTGTCTTACTTCACGACGTATAGTGGACATATGTATTCTGTACTTAAAGGGGAAAACTTAATCTTAGAGCAATTGACTATAATTTTCCTGTCCCTAAGGTAATTTTTGTATTTGTCTCGTCCCTTTTGCAAGCCAAGATACAATCGAGAATGAATTCTATGTGAGAAAAGTAAGGCACTATCATCAGCATGAGGTGATAGATGAGTTATTTCTATCCAGCGATATCGGATGCATGTCTGGATGACTGTCTTCTTCAGCTCCTTAGCCAAAAACAATTCCGTTCCGGAATAGTCGTTTGGATCCGAGCGGCTGTCACGTTCAACTAGGTGAACCTGTTGATACTCATGCTACATATATATAGGAGAGGGCCTAAAACACTTCTCTGTGGTACTCCAGCAGTAAACTTTTCACTCTCTTTTGCTTTGTTTATAATGTTTACGACCCTTTGTAACTGGTGGGCGTTAGAGTGACCTTTTTTAAATCCAAACTGCATAATTAGGGTATTACTATCAGTACAGTGGATCATTGTACAAGCTCAGCCGAAAGCGTATGAAGCAATAAGTAACATCAAATAAAGATGTAAAAAACTCTGCTCAAATTCATTTATAAAATACATATTTACTATAATTCGATTCAAACAAAGGAAGGTCCCTATTAAAATGTACGCTCTTCATAAATGAGTTGTTTACCATCAAATAAAGACTATTTTTTCCGATGAAGAGTTAAGTTAACATTAAAAGCATTCGAAATCACCTAATACATTATTTAATTTAAGCTCATTTGCATCAAAAAGCTACTTGAATTCCACGCAAATGTTTGCAATCGATCCTCCGCTATGTAAGCATTTCCAATATTGAATTGTGGAGTGTAAAATCAGATTGCAGCAGTAATTAGTGGCCTATCAAAAACATGCCCAGTAAAATTATTCACCCAAACGTTGTTATTACCTGCCTGAACTACTGCTTAAATGTTTGCTTCCCAATTATGTTGCCGCTCATTATTTGATGTGCATATCATATCATGAAGTGCAATACAGCTGTTCCCCCTTAGCGAAATTATAACAAGCCTCAGCAAATTGGCTTCCGAGAAAGGGAGGCGGGTAAATATTTTGGTTGCATGCCACGTGCTAGACTGTGGTTTACGACCCGGTCGAAGTTGAAGTTGTTTTATTTTGTGCTCACTTGTTTTCAGCTGGCGTCTCCGCGTGCCGTATGTTTTGCCGTCTCTCATGTCTTTCAACCATGGTTAAGCGAATGAAAATCATTTCGACATTATGCCGCTCCAAAGCCTATCACAGAAACTAATAAAAAACCGTTCAAACATAAGCGTCTTCTCCCACGGAAACGTAAAGCTCGGGTTTGTGTATCCTTTCGCGTTTCGGTTGGCTGTTGGGTTTTTCTTTACGTAAAAATCAAAATGTGCGAAAAATTGAACTTCGGTTCAAACGTTGGGGACGTCGGGACCCGGGCAATAACTCAATTGCCGTTGACGCGGAAGCTTAAACGCATGCTCCCCGCTCCTAATAGATATTTTATTATCGCACGCGCCAAAGTTTTCGGACTTTGGATTAGGTCAGACAATCTTTCGCAACAAGGTGAGATTTTTTGTTGTCGTTGCTTACGGTCGGTCACAAAG
Organism: Anopheles maculatus; assembly: GCA_002091835.1. NCBI lineage: Eukaryota > Metazoa > Arthropoda > Insecta > Diptera > Culicidae > Anopheles > Anopheles maculatus. The sequence continues at coordinate 2,006 of KZ062191.1, forward strand.
CTTATTGAATTTCTACTTTCACTCTCTGCTGTGTCCCTTCCTTCGGAACATTCCTGATGTGTTCCGCGCCCTGGGTGGAGAAAAAGCAATTCCCAGCAGGTGACAAACTTTTGTCGTCGAAAAACGATTAAAGTGACCCCTAAGTGGAGTCACTCCGACCCTCCGACGCAATGTGCCGCGGGTAGCTTCCGTAGGTAGAATGGGCTGCTGCTGTTACAGGCAAGTCGATAAAACATTACGCTACAAGCCCGTCCCGACCGGTTGGGAACGGCAAAGTTAGACGGAAGGGCAATAGAGGCACCCGGTCAGCCGGTGGGCAATAAATTTATAATCTGAGCCCCTGTCCACCATTGTCCATAAGGTATCGAAAGTGGCCGAGCGGCCGTTGAGCCGGCAAATTCTGCGCCACGATGCGACATCACGATGCGGAGATCTACGGGTCGTGTCAAAAATTTCGATTAGCGGCGAACGCTTGGATGGCGAATCTGCAGGCGGGAAAACATGCTGAATACATCATTTTATTTAACTTCGCTGCTACGGGGATTAAATCTTGGCAGAACGAATGCCAGAACAATTATTTATAGCTCTCACTGGTACTGGTGCGATGGTTTCCGAGTGCAAGATGGCTTGGAAATGTGGAAATAATTTATGTTCATCTCGCGCTATGTCGTCGATGGCGGTCCTGTGTATGTTTCTGGTCCGGAAGGAAAGCAATCTTATGGCCAATTTTGGCGACACGTTGAGAATATTTTGTCGACGCCAGTGGGGCATTGGGTACGGTACGGTAGGGAACATTGCTGCTGATTCTGGTGTGTGATTAATTTCTCTCTCGTAGTGATTCAAATTAAATTAGATATCCTAGTTTCGTTGGTAAGGCTAGCCAACCCAAAAGCTAAAACAAACATTGGTCCGACAAAGCATTCGGAGCGATAGGGAGGAATAATTTTCGAGGAAAAGCTTTACTGGGGAAAAAACACAACAACTGGTACTTGACTTGGGACAGAGACAGAGTTTGCTGAGTTGTTCCTTCCTGGAGACACATTAGTCTGGATCGTTAGAGCTACTCGATTTGTTGCCTTGATAGTGAATTTCGCTCGGTATGTTTCCTTTGGTCAAGGGCATCCAAGTGGTTTCCTAGCGTTGCCATTTCTTACGTGACCTTTCGACGCGTTTGGCAACACTTCGCAAAACCCTCGGCAGCTTTCCAATCAGCTTAAAGCGTACAGTTAAGAGCTAATACCATTAAACGGGCAGGAATAGGAACGTTAAGCTTTCTGTGGTCAGTAAATATATATACCAAAGCAAGGATACACAGCCACAGTAAACAGAGAGCGAAGTTGTTTACAGGAATGAGTAAACAAATTCCATCAAATAGACTACGACGTGTCTGTGTTCCTTGTAAAAAAAAATGTCACTAAAATCGATTCCAATCAAAAACACTGGACACAGTGGCTTCTGACTTGTTAATCAAGAGTCTACATCTGCTATCTGCTACATCTGCCAGTGTTCTGCCGCTAACCATGCCGGGCTGGAATGTCAATTTTCCATTCGTCATCAATTTATTCGTGTTTATTATTAAAATGCAAACACCTGCAAAACGGGGGGAAGGGATTAGTTTCGTTGTTGGACGGTGTGGGTGTTTGCGCGCGGGAGAGGAACAGTTGTGACATTTGATGGTTATAAACCGATTGATGTACGGTGGCAGTGTAAGCTGTGATTATGATTATTTATATTTGGACTTAATGTGACATGTTGATTATAGATTGGCGGGATTATGGTGAGCTCATTAATTTTGTTTGCTTGCGTTCACGGGCCGGTCCCATTGCAGTGGACAGTAAACATGATAATCGATAATAAAGGAATTATTGTGAAAGAATTTGTTGATTCGTTTTTTGTTGGATTGTATAATTAGTGTTGACGGTTATAAACAGCGCAATAATAAACAAATCTCATTAGAGCTTCATAAAAATCAGTTGTTCAGTTGAAAGAATTCAGAGCTAACGATTATTTTGCCTAGCTCGAGTACGAAATTGTGAAGAACAGTTCACTCTAAGCTCATCCTTCAGGCTGAATGACTTCGCTTCGCTTTTCTGCCTGAGATTAAATTTGATAGAATTTCGCAAGTGTTACATCGAAATCTTCGAAAGCACGCACATCTCCATCTCCGCATTTAAAGTTGGATGCTTCAAATTGGGATAAGCTTCATCACCGGTGTGGCACGTACCGACAGGAGTTCCCATTTTTGTTTCGGGTCTTTGTTTTTGTGAAATATGCAATGATGATGTATGAAGCAATTTATCGTTTAGATGATGATTGTGAGGCTTACCTTTGGAAAAACGAATTTCCTTTGTTCGCTTTGAGGAAACATCTATTAGTAACAGATTGGAATCCGAATGAATCGTATCAATCAATCGTGTTGTGCGTCTAATTTAATTATCCTTTCTGACGATAATATCGGTATAATTCTCAGAGCTACCTCCACAATCACGATGCTATTGGTGCGTGCCACATGATTAAGCAGCATCATATTTCAACACACAACAAAACAATAGGGCTGCACGTTTCTGGGCTACACAGTTCCACGACAATTTCCATTAGACGGTCTATCAATAGATCCTGCTAAAAAGCGCCCAAAGATAACCATCTAATTATATCCTTTTGAATGAAGTGAAAGCAAAAAAAAAAAGCCGGGTATGTTCTGACTATTAAATTTCAATCGTAATGTAGAATTTTCAACCGGGCTGGGGACTGTGTATGAACGAGTGAAACCTTCTTGGCTCCGATCTAATCAAATCAGAAAACCCTCATTTCACTTTTACTGACCCGTTGTGGATTCCGAAGCGTATGAACCTGCATACTGCTGGTGAACGCTAACAGCGTACCCTTGGATGTATATCCTGTGTGTTAAGGATACGCTGCGGTAGGAAGAGGTGCTGGATGTGCGGGAGAGAAAAATGGAAAGGTAATAATAGCGAGTAATGTAACGAGTGGCTGAGAATCATTATTTTCCTTCCATTACCCACCCATGTTTATGCATAGGAAACCGTTGAGAACGTGGCGTGTGCTTGAGCAAGATGGATAAGACAAGATTCAACGGAATTGTTATGCGTTGTTTAAACCCATTTTACCCTTTGCTACAGTGCTGCCTGGTTAAGGACAGTTGAAAAACCGAAACGTTTGTCATCAGTACCGAATGATGCCAGGGCTGAAAATTACCGGATGTAGTTGATTTTTCGGTGGAAATTCGATTGCACGTTAATGCTTCCGTTAGTGGGGCCGTTCGTGCGTACGAAAGCCACCGACCCTGAACCGAACCATTCGTTCTTGTGTGCACGTGCTTTCGGAGGTTTGTTTTTTTTACCGTTTGTTGACTTGCGTCCCTTTGGGAGGAATTCCCATTTTCGGCAACAAACCAAAATTTGATTTCTCCACAACACTCAGCACTCGAAAAAGGGAAAAGCTCGGGAGAAATAACGTACGTAACGAACGAAATGTCAGGCCGTTGGCGTAATAGATCGATGTGTTTGCGTGCCGTAACCGTGCCGGATGTGCAAACCGAAACCGAAATCGATAGGTGAACCTGTTCGATCGCCTTTCAGCACCGGGGGTTGATCGCCAATCGGGAGCGGAAATTAATTTCCAAATAGCTCCACTAGCAACACCCTTGCGCACAGTCTCAAGGGAGCTATGGTCGGTTGGTACGAGGTCCACCGGGCCACCGGGTGGTTGTTGAATCAGGCGCACAACAACAACGAGAGGCCACTTCCGGCCGATTCCGAAGCTTCTTATATCGGGACGATGTGTTTTCATGGGAGAAACAGACCGGTGGCTTTGGTCATGATACCGTTGTCAATTTGCTTCATACTATAGACCCACAAACACATAGTAAACAAGCTTATCTTGATGAATACAAAGCTCAATGTAGAGGACTTTCAGGGGTTTTTTCTTACAGCACAGTTTTTTTGATCACTGACGCTTTATAACGCTTTCGCTCGTCTGTCGAATTCTTGCCTACTGCTCCATAAGTTTGCAGTCTGTAGCTTTTTTTTCTTCGTTGTGACTCCCGGGATAGGTTCAAGAGTCAACGGCACGTGTGTACGTGTGAGTGAATTGGAATCCGGTTAAGTGATTTACTGGTTATCTGGTGAGCCTTAAGCTAGATACACCCCCAGTCCCGATGTGTCAAAGGTTGTGCTCTTGGAACGGTAATGAAATATGGACCAAGGTAAAAAGGGACGTACGGTTTAAGATAATTAGCTGATAAAAATGCAATTAAAATGCCAGCACGTGCGCCAAAACGAAACCACACAAACGGAACTTTGATGTAATGCGAAGGGTCTGGATGAGTCTTGATTGCTTGTTGATAGCATCGTAGATCGTAGGGTAGAAAGTTTGTAGAAGCTGGAGTTTAAAATTCATTGAAAAAAGTTAGATTTTCGCAGGCGATCTCGGCTGTACATTAGAGTCTGGTTATTAGTGCTAGACACAGGACAGGACTCGCACAGCACAAACATAGTGCTCGCTGTTTTTATGTGTAGTAAATCCGTTCAAATTACTACCACCAATGTGTATTGCTATATCTCTTGAAGTGGAATTTTCATTGCGTTGCTGAACTTTACGACCGTGGCGCTGCACTGGTGCTAAAGGCTGGTAACGATGGCGACAAATTGGATAGTTTTGTAGATACAAATATCAACGCAGACAGTAGCAGAGACAATCGGGCGTCGTACTTCGTGACCTTCGTCACTCCATGACCTTGACACTGTGGGTACTGTTGGTAAGCTGGTGTAATTATAGATTGGAGATTTTATCGCGGAACGTTCTCATGCTTATGGTTCTATTTTAACCAAGCAGATTTGGAGCTCAACCAACTTGCGTTTGGTGACTGTTCGTGTGCGGTGCTTTGCAGACATTCAGGGGGAGAAAATAAATGAAGAAGTAATTTGTTACAAAAATGTACATGAGCACTGGATTTTTTTTTTGACAAAAAGTATCTTATTTTCACAAAAAATAACATCTAAATCCACAACTCACCCGTGTGTAAACATTATATGAAGATTAAACTTATGCATTGGGGCCTTTCATCTTTCTTGCCTTAGGTTTGGGCTCCACTTTAGAGGAAAATTAAATTAAAATGTCTTTAAGGCAAAAAAAAACACACAACGATGTTTTAAAAGCTTGTACGTGCCAGTTGAAGTAAAGCGCAAGCGGGCCGTTAAAGCCTGGACCAGTAAAAGGTGTTTCCTTGTGGTCGGTGGGTTCATCGGAAAGCACGCTGGACACTGGCCAATGTAAACAGTCCGGTGAACTTTCTCTTCCTTTTTTCTGCGTCTGTGTGTGTATTTTTATTTCCTTTCGTTTGTCCAAAAGGGTAAATGGATTTGCTTTCACGCGCACGCACTGAAGATGGTGCTCGTGGAAAGAGCAGCAAAAAAAAGGTGCCGCAAAAGCACCTTTCAAATGGCGTTCATCCGGGTACTTTTAAGGGTCGGTTGTTGGAAGTTTAAATTAGAAAATTATTCAATTTGCGGAAGATCTAAAGAGCAGCAGCTAGGGGCAGCGAGTTGTTGCTATAAAGGGTGGAAAAAACCTGTAATTAAATCATTGAAAGCCGGGCACACCGGAAAGCAATGCTAAACGTAAAAGATTGTTTGGATTTTAGCTAACTTAATCACATTACGGAGGTTGATACGTTTTTGTTTTGGCGGGGTCAGAAACTAGTTAAACCATTTAACATGAGTGAAATGTTTATTATTATTTTTTATTATGGAGACTATAGAGATATTATAGAGATTGAGTCAATTGACTTTATTCGTCTCTTCTAGTGTTGTTTGTGATTTCTGATCGTTAAGGTCAAGTTGGCCTGTGTGTGTCTATTCTTCTTATTCTTTCATGGCCTGCTCCTAGGTAACACGTCTATTAGACAGGGCCTGGCATCCAATTCGTTTCCAAGAAGCACGGTCCATATCTGCATCCGATGTCCCGCAGGTCTGACTCCACTTGATCCAGCCAACGAGCTCGCTGTGCTCCTCTACGCCTCGTGCCGAACGGGTCGCTGACAAGCACCTTCCTGGTAGGGCATGAGTTCGGCATCCTCATCACGTGACCCAACCACCGTATCCTTCCGGCTTTGACAACCGTCAGGATGTCTGCATCGTCAAACAGCTCAGCTAGCTCGTGGTTCATTCTCCTTGTCCACACGCCCTGCTCGGACACACCGCCAAAGATAACCCAAGACTCGTGCTCGTAGAGGACTACCGGCCGTATCAGTTTGCGATATATGGCGCATTTCGTGCGTTGTTCGAGTCTTCTGGATCTCAGGAGTTTGTGGAGCCCGTAGTAGGCATGATTTCCCTGAACATTCGCATTCGGATTTCGCTGCTTACGTTGTTGTCCGAAGTTACGATCGTGCCAAGGTAGCAAAAATTCCTCTACTACCGCGAGATCGTCGTCGTTAACTAATACTCTGCTTCCGAGTCGTGCTCTATCACGGTCAGAGCCTCCGGCAAGCAGGTACTTTGTCTTCGTCGCATTGATCCTCAATCCAATCCTATCGGCCTCGCATTTCAGTCGGGTGTACGCTTTTTCACACCGCCGCAGATGTTCGCCCGATGATATCGATGTCATCCGAGAAACCAAGGAATTGGAGAGACTGGGTGAAAATCGTGTGTGTCTATTGTGTTGCTTAAATTTGGTTGTAGATACCAGTGGTTGTATGTACCAGTATTAAGAAATCGGATGTGGATCGTTGTTGGGTGTATCCCAAACAATCGATTAATAAATGCTGAACCGTGATGCTAACACCACAGAAACAGCAAAGTGGGGCAGAGGATTTATTCATCAGATGTTTGTGTGTCCTATCCTTAGGCGCCTATCCTTGGTGTCGGCTAGCGTCAGTATCTGTCCATGGGTCCGTGGAGAGTTTTATGTGTTGAAGGAAGCGGTTATGGCATGAAAACCATTTAATAGATCATGTATCGGAGACTGTCTTTTTGGACCAAAGAAGAAGGTCCTGTTTTGAAAGTGTGGTGTTGTTGATGGTCGGTTCTCTTCCACCTTCATCGGCAAGAAGGTCTGCAGTTTCGTTCCCCTGGATACCTACGTGTCTTGGGACCCAGCAGAAAGTAAGATCAGGGAGTGGAGAGAGGTCTTCAAAGTGTAGGAATGTGTGGATTTTTTTGAGGATCCTGTGTCGTGTGCACAAGGAACACTCGCACTGACAGAGAAAATGACGTTAGGTTCATCGGGACTAAGGTTTGTTTCTGCTGCTAATAAAAGGGCTATGGCTTCTGCGGAAAAGATTGATGTGTTATCGGGGAGTTTGATTGCAAAACTGGCATTTTCAGAGAAGATGGAACAGTCAGCTTTATTCTTAAGGACAGAGCCGTCAGTGAAAATGAGATAATGAAAATGGTACTTGATGTTAATTATTTAATGGAAGGTTTGTTTGGCTATGACCCTGTTTGATCTGTATCTGGAGACATTCAGAATGTCGGGCAATAGCTAGTCAGTGAGGTTCTGAAAGTCTTGTTTGGCACGTGGTATAAGGGATTTTGTTGGAAGATGTTTTTCCATCAAGCGGCTAGCTGCTGCAACTACTTTGAGGGTAATAATTTGGTCAAGAGGAAGCTGTCCGCTTTTGCAGAGTAGGGATTCTATGGGACTAGAGGCAAAGGCTCGATTCCATACAAAAGTTTTGGTAGGAGTCATGCGCGAATGATTTGAACTAGTTTGTAACGGGATGATCGAGATTTTCTGCAGCCGAGCATACGGAAAAGATTGATGTAACTTTTGATGGATTGTTATGTTCATTAATTGAGAAGATTGCAGTACAACAGTTTAGAACACGCTAGAAGCCTTCCGAGCTATGTTTAAACGTGAGCGTGATCAACCAACCCACAAAACTCTTATTATATCAAGCGCTGCCGACCTTGCTAGAAAGGAGCGGGATGATCAAGTTGTCCGCAAAACGGTAATTAGTGCCGCTTCAGTAACTATCCTTTTTCACCCGTGAATCGTGCGCCATTCGCGTCAACACACAACGCACTGTTACTAGCATTATCGTTTGCATCGCACTGCCACTCGGTACAGAAATGGATGCATACTCTGATTACCCACATTTTGCGCGCCACGAACGCATCATTTTATTGTTTGCATGGTGTTACTAGCGTTCCAAGTTCGCTCCCGCGCTCAAATAACTGTACCAACACTGTGTCTCTATGCGCCCAAATTATCGTTTAACGCGCGAACCCCAAGCGTACGGCATTAATTACCGATTATGAATGCTTGGGAACTGTTTTTCCCAACCCCACGCAAAACCTGCGAACGCACTTTACAATCGGATGCTATCGTGCGCGGTTGCACAACACGACTACGGCCGCATACTAATTAGGCGTGGAAATATGCATTCTAGACGCTAGACGGTGTGTGTTCACTGTTCACCAGTGTTTCCGGCTTGGTTTAGAAGACGTGAGTGCATGCATTAGGCATGCTACCTGCTCTGCCGGGTACACCAGAACACCGGTGCGTTCATTTGAGCGCTTAGCTCGTGCTTAGCTAGGACAAAGATGCAGGAAAGCTGGATGTAAGAGGGGTCAATAAGCCGGCTCAGGTTACGACGATGCGCAACGATGGGTATCAATCTAGTGTGGCCTGGGTTTGTGCTCGTGTAAAACTAAAGCCTTACAAATTGAAAATATGGAAATGTGAGCATCTGCAGCGGATGCTGAAGGAACGCTTCAGTTCTGGCAGACTGAATGCAACTCCGGAACTGGTGTGTACTGTCACGCAAGGTTACTGCGTTTTTCCTGCTCTTCTTCAGATTGTGGTGGAAGGATGATGCTGGTGTGGAAAATCATTTTCATCTCAAATTCCCACGTTCATTTAAAACGGTATTGTAATATGTGCCGCACGCGTAAATGTGTGTACTCTTTACCGGATTCTGTGACATAGTTGATGAAATTTTCCACATTGCTAGATCAAATTAATGAAATTGAGAAGGATGTCATGTTTGTTTTTTTAGTTTCTACATACAGCCAGAGTCGTTTGTTGCGGTTTTGGTGGTTAAAGCGATGAATATTTGGCCTTTACTTGAATGAAAACCATAAAGATTCCTGATAGTAGACTGTAAAGAAAAGAGAAAGGGGATTTTTTTAAAGAGATGCTCACTATTTTGGTAAATTAGTAGAGCGAAATCGTTCCAGTATGAAAAACAAACTAAATTATATTTTTATTTGGAATTTTAACAAGTTAATTTTAATGACATAAGCTCAACTGATGATCTGCTGAAAGAAGGCTAATTACACGTAACTTTTCCCGGTGGTAAACTGAGTGTCACATAATTAGCGACTTTTGCAAAACAATCCAGAGACCCGCATCAACAAGGTATCATAAGTATTTGGCAGATTAATTAAACACAAAAACACATCAGTCACACTTGTGTCCTCGGCATTTCGATAGAAAGTGGATGGATTGAGCAATCTGACTATACTGACATAAGCCACTTCAAAGCCATAATATACTGCATCGAACGATGACGAAACGTTCCCGACACAGCCGGGCGGGAAATCGGTGTCTAGGACACGAGCAGCAACGTCTGCTCGATGCAAACCCCCCACAAGTCAACAAGTGAAAGTTACTCATATTGGAGGAGACTAATTGACGAATTTTCAGTGTGTCAGGGCATAACCTCACCCACCGAACCTGGTGGGCCTTCTGGGGTTTTCGTTGGTAAATTTGGTGCGCGAAAGTTTTCTCATTTTGGAAAACCCGAGCGTATATTAGACTGGCTGGCACTCGGGATAACCACCGAGAGCGGAATAGTGCAGGCGTGGTGTAGCAATTTTGCAATATTGCTGTGTGTGTTTAAAGTGCTGCTAAGCTTGGGTAGTGGCTGGCGGTAATGGGAAAACCACCGTTGGTGAGCCTGAGGTTTGGTAGGGAGTTTTTGTAAGTAGAGAGTAGTGCAATCTATTAATACTAAAACGATGGAGAATAAAATGCTTTTGTACGTTTTTAAGGTTAAATAAAACCCTGAATAAATGTTTACTCAAGCCTTCATCAGTTTTGGTTCAGTTTAGTTGAAATGCTGAAGGTGCTCAGTAATGATAATTCAGTACGAAGAACATTTGTTTCCAGCTACAACATTTTGCGTCTGTAACTTTTTACGTAGAAAAAGTAATTGTAAAACTAGGTCAAATAAAGGATAAAGCACAATGAAGTTGTTACTTCTCATTCGGTATGAATAAAAGCGACCTGAAGTACTGCAGCTCTATTCAAGGTACTCAGCTTAGCTTAATTCGATGAAACTCGTCCGAAAACAATGGTTCAAGAATATTATTGCGTATTTCACGAATCTGTAACTTTGGATGCTTCTTTTATGTTGTCAGATTAAATCAAGGCTTCATTTAATTAAATTTAGCAATATCTCAAACGATGTATTAACGTCGATTGCAAAAATTTCGCTAAGAAAAGGTTAAAGAACGAGTTGAAATGATATTGCAGTTGGATAAATTGAATTGTTAGTTAATTAGTAATAAGTATAACAGAGGTGTCAAGGTTGGTTTTGCTTTGATAAAACCAGGCTTTAGTTCAATACAGGAAAAATAATACTGCTTCATTCAGCTATCCTTTCGAAGGTCCGTAACTCCATTATCCCACAACAGCAAGGCTTTACTCCCAAGCGCTTTACTGTAACCAACCTTATGTCCTTTACGTCTCGTGTCTCCTCTATTATCGAGTGTGGTTATCAGGTCGACACGGTATACACGGACTTCAAAGCGGCATTCGATCGTCTCCCTCATGATCTTTTACTGCAAAGTTAGAGTTCTTTGGGATTGGCCGATCCGTTGTTGACCTGCTATCCTCATTTTTAAAGGAAAGAACTGTGCGTGTTAAGTTAGGTCCTGTCCTATCCGATTCTTTTTCCCCCGGTTCTGGTGTCCCTCAAGGTAGTATGCTAAGCCCGTTACTGTTTGTGCTCTTCGTTAACGACCTCTACACTATCCTTCCGCCTGATGTCTCCTCTGCTATGCGGATGACATCAAAGTATTCCTTCCCATTAAAACTCCTAACGACTGTGTCTCTCTCCAAAACTATCTCTTTGCTATCACCTCCAGGTGCTCATCCAACTCTCTTCTTCTCTGTCCAACTAAGTGTCAAATCATCTCCTTTTCCCGTTCCCTGAATCCTCTAATGTTTAATTACACCCTTTGTGGTTCTCCGTTAATCCGTGTTGAGTGTGTTAAGGATTTGGGCATTCTGATTGACTCGAGGCTTACGTTCTTGAATCACATTGATGACGTGATCTCTAGATCGAACAGAACTCGATTAGCTTCTGATTTTCGTAACCTCGGGTGTTTGAAGGCACTATACTGCTCCTTGGTGCGCTCGACATTGGAGTATGCATCGGTGATTTGAACGCCAAGTAGCAGCACAGCTGTGTCGCGTGTTGAAAGAGCCCAGAAGGTCTTCACGCGGTTTGTCATTCGCAAAGTGTTTGGAGGTACTGGCTTGGATCTACCTTCATACCCGTCACGCTGTCAACTGCTACGTTACATCGCGGCGAACGACTGCGGGTTCGAACGATCCACTGCGGCGTGCTCTTCTAGTTTTTAATTCCTCCTCTGATCTATTTGACTTTTCCCTGTCCTTAGATTCTTTCCGCGCTCGTCTCAATTCAAACTCTTCCCTACCGACAGATCCTCCCTGATCTCTCTCCTTTCCTGGCAGTTATAAGTTTAAGATTAATTTTTAAGTATATTGTGTAGCGTCTAGCAGACAATGTAAATTTCAATAAATATTAAATACTAAATACTAAAGTTGAAAATGAAATCTTTTTACCAAAAGCATTGCTTTGATAGATGGGTAAAATGGATTTAATTAGAAAAAAATCGAAACGAGCACGAATTAACACTTAGCTCCTTAATGTTTGTTGTTAATTTTCTCCAGTTTACCCTGGAAATACTTCATAAATCTGAAGGCATACGATGTGTTTCCAAATGTAATGGAATCATTGCAAACTTTGCATATTTCACTCTTGAGACGTCGTTATGTTTTATAATAGCAGGTATTTTTCTTGCAATGGTAATGAAATTAAAGAAAGCTTACTGAAACCGTGTGTTGCAGAATTGTTACTTGATGAAAGACAAACTTTAACGCTGTATAAACAACGCCGAAGACAATCTGCTGTGGCATGCGGAAATTTAACGATTTCACCACGAAAAGTAAACCACTGTCGTTCGCAAGTGGATTCACGTCACGTTACAGTTTTTAAAACATTATGAGCCTGGTTTACTTCTCGCACGCACCCACACTTATTGTTTCCTTTTGCGCACGTAAGGAAAGTGTATGCACAAGGACTGTGCCTTCATTGAGGTACGGTTCGGTTAGACGAAAATATCCGACAAAAACAAAGAAAACAAAGAGAGACCACTCATAAGCATGTGCAAAAACATATGATTACTTTTTTTTTGGTAGCTTCCCTTAAGAGACCGGTGTTGGTTTGAAGGCACCTCTTGCGCTTGTGGTTGGAAAAAGTGATCGAAAACGTTTGATTACGTTCAGCAACAATTTCGCCCCCCCTCCCCGAAAACGTGGCCTCCCTTAAAGAATGGTGATGGTTTTCCCCGTGGGTGTTGGAGTCCGCGCGAGCGGGATCCTTCTTGGAGTTTTGAAGTAGCGACAGAAACATATTTAATCAGAGCGTACCAGCGTCTGTCCTTACGGGGACGAGACGAGATGAAAAATACGTCATGTAAAAACAAAGCAACATGAGCCAAATTGACTCACGGTTGCCCGACCCGGTTGCTCGTGCGTCTCCTTGGTGCCTACCGGGGGAGTGTTCTAGTGCATTCTAGGAACATGCTTAATAATTCAGCGCAACTTTGCGCACATGAAGCTCCGGGTACCAGTGCAGCCCATTGCTATTGAAAAAGGGGCGTTTGTGTGCTGTTTTTAAACTTCTCAAAAAAAGCAGGCTTCTGTTGCGACGCCTCCAGTCAGTCAGTTCACTGGCATCAACCAGGTTTTCTTCAGCCAGGTTGATACAGAAAAAAAAATTGTTTCCAATTCCAATGTTGAGAAAGCTTTGTACCAAATGCGGCTACCATACCGCCGCCATTAATCTTCGCAATGGTGGCTTGTTTATTGTCTTTTGAAGGAATTTTTACACGTCACCAGGCGTCTCCATCGGGTGCTGTCGGTTTGGAATTTTGTGAGATAAGGCTCAAAACAGTATTTTGGAGTATGTTGGCACCGTACAAAGCGTTTTACGACACGATTTAAATTGTGGTGAAGTCTGTAGAAGGGTGGGGTGTCGTTAGAAAAATGATGTATGAGGGATATATCAGGTCTATAAAAAAGTTATGACGGGTTTTATAAAAAAAATTTACTTAAAATGTTTAGTTTGGTAGAATCTGGCAACACTATTATTTTAAGTGTTATCTTCAGGGTTTGTTTGCCTAGCTGTCATTTCATCAATTAGTAAACAAAGTATTTTCCGCGTGGTTACAAAATGATGAATACTTTCGTTCCAGAAAAGGATTTTTCCGGGGAATTCACCTTCATTACTTTGTGAAGAAAACTTCGTCCAATGAGACCCATCGTATAATGAGAGAATACCATGGCGATCTCTCTTTATCGGAAAGAACGTGCCAGAGGTGGTTGCAAACGGTTTGCAAATGGAAATTTTAGTGTGGAAGACGAAGAACGCTCATTTGATGCATTTGGTGGGACCAGCTGGGTGTGGTGTACCACGAAGTGCTGGAATCAAACGAAACCATCACGGGTGACGTTTAACGACGACATCCTAAGCGTTTTTAGTCGCGTATTGAACGACAAAAGGCCCCAGTACGCGACCAGGCATGACAAAATCATTCTATAGCACGACAACGCTCGACCACATGTTGTGACACCTCTCCACACTTACCTGCAGACAATAAAACGGGATATTTTACCCCATATTTCCCAGATATTGTGCCCTCCAACTATCATTTGCACTGGTCGAGAGCATGGCTTCACCGCGCAGCACTTCCAGAATTGCGCCCAACTGAAAAATTGGACTCAAACATGGATTGCGTTCATACCGGATTTCTTTTTTCATGAAGGAATCCACAATCTAGACGGTAAAAAAAACAGTCAAAACTTATTTATAGACCTGATAGATTTATTGAATTCGAAGCTAGCAAACATGGTATGTTTTAAACACGATGAACAGTGCAAGGGAAGACGGAAAAAACGCTCGTTCAATGCTTATCTGATATGTTAAGATTTATTGTTGTCAACATCGCATCTCTTGGGCAACAATCGGGAGTTTTTCTTAAGGGAAATTCACTCACAATTTGAACAATGTCACAAGCACAAGATGAAAAAAAATGATTCCTAATCTTTCCGACATCTCGCATTTGTAAGTAACAGGTTACCGGATTAATGCAACTGACAGTAACAAAAGAAAAAAACGCTGTTTAAAAACTTTCCCATTTTACATACTGCCAAAACCATAGTTTTTGGTAAGTTCTACCCGATAAGGACAAACGAAACACATTACCGAGAAAATGTCAATCAACGTTCCCGTCGGTTGGATTTGCCTTCCACGGCCGAAGGAAGCACCTGACATGAGCATGCTGACGTTTCGTGGGTACCAAACCCACACTCATCTCGGGACACGTGGGTCGGCGCTGACGTCGAGCCGTTCCGTGCGATTATCAAAGTTGTCCAAAACGATCAGTGGAATAAATAATATGTGCGATGAGCTGATGAAAGGTGATGATCCATGGTGCATGGTGCGAGTCTTGCGAGCGAAGAAAAACACGCATCGGTCGGACGCATGCTACCATGCATGATAGGGCACATTAATGATTCGCCCTTCACTTTTTATCATGTAACATTCTTTGTTGATGGTGTGCTGGCCTTGTATAGGCATTGGAGAACAATTTCGGTGCTCTCAGAAGGTGGGTATGATGCAAAAAGGGGGTCGGCAATACATAAATAAATGTCGGCTTTCTTGAGACGAGCGGGCCGATGTTGCTGATGCGAATGGCATACCGAATGTGTCCAGGCATTTCGTTCTCGATTGGTCTGTGCTGTCGGGTCGGTGCCAACCGGGGAAAAGCGTGAGAAACAAACCAGCTGCACTGTTGCCGATCGACAAACGAAAACAAATGAATGGTCAGCGTTCGGTTGACCGGTCAAGCGTTTTTTTGCAATGGGGCTTGGGTTATTATTTATGTTGGCTGGGGGTTTCCATGGGTCGAGGTCGACGAGACGTGAGCATGGTTTCGGTACACAAATGGAAGGAAAAATAGTAACAACAACACAATGACAGTTGTGAACAACAACAGCAGGAATCTTTAAACGTGCTTTGTAACATTAGTTTTTTATTCTAAATTGTGCTTTAAATTCTTAGCGTTTAGCCATAAAGCGTAAACTGTAGAGTTTTTTAAATATACATTTATTGCTACTATATATTCAGAGAGAGAGAGAGAGAGAGTGGCGATAATAGCGTGAGAAATTTAAAAAAAACTCATAGAATACAAGAGATGTAGGCCTATTCAATTTTAAAACAATTCGCTACTAATGACTTGAAAGCAATGTTGTCAGCAGCACAGCGCGAACACAAAAAATCCGCTTGAATCCACCAGAGCTTTCAAATTTACCATGAAATTCAACGACTAACACAATTATGCTTTCGTGTGCTGCTTGTCCCTACCTACAGCGTGCCTTGGTCAGCTTGGATCGATTTTGTTCACTGGTTCGACGTAATGTAGAGCGTGCCATGAATCAAGTAACAATTTTTTCGTGGCCATCCATCGGTGGAATATCGGGAAAAACCGCTGGTACGCATTTTTATGACCGACGGAAACAAATTGGTCGAGGTTCTGTTTTCCCCTGGCTGATGATCGACGATGGATCGAATTTCGGACCGGGTACCCGTGGAACGTATATTTGATCATGGTCTTAATTCTACGGAATTGAACGCTACCTTCGATTTTCCCTCTCGCTTTGTGGGACTATTTCTTCCTCTCACACTCTATTTGGTGGTCATTTTACTATGTGCTAGCTGGTCGCGCTATCAATAGGAGATGGGCAGTGCGGTTGTCCACATGATGACAA
The DNA here is from genome assembly GCA_002091835.1 of Anopheles maculatus. Classification (NCBI taxonomy): domain Eukaryota; kingdom Metazoa; phylum Arthropoda; class Insecta; order Diptera; family Culicidae; genus Anopheles; species Anopheles maculatus. The sequence continues at coordinate 18,116 of KZ062191.1, forward strand.
CATCAACAGCAGCCAGTTTTTGGTTGCCTGGTCGGACGGTCGATGGAGTAGCCCCGAAGCCGAGTGCGTCGATGAGTTTAGCTTATCCCAGAAACCGAACGCTGGTACGTGTCTCAACTCACCAACCCTCCAGGCCATCCGAACCTCCCGGAAAGTGCATCCGATGGTTACCGTACGCTGGATGTAGCACTGGCAACGTTACGGAAACGTGCCAACTTGATTACCTCATATTCTACCGCTCGAAACAATGGACCGAAAAGCCACGGAATGCAACACCACCGTCCGCCATCCATCTGCCATCGGTGCGGCACGGCTGCAATAACGGAAATGTCAATCAAAATCGGCTTCAGCCCCAACAAAGCGTATCGAACGTGCCCGGCAGGCTTGATCTGATGCAATGGTTAGCTTTTACATACGTCCTTCCATCCATTCTACTGTCTACGCTCATGCCGAACTTCACCACCGTCCTTAACACGCACCGGTGTATCTCTTTCCATCGTTCCGTGGTTGGATGAATGCCGA
>KZ062191.1:18673-35223 GCA_002091835.1 Anopheles maculatus
CGAATGCATCGGGACCAGTTTGCCGAATGCATGCTAATGTCACTGCAGGAAAACGACGATGGCGAACAGAGCCCCGAGAGTCGTCAGCATTCCGTGTTACAGAAGATAAACTCTCGAAGATGTATCAGAAATCCCGGTGAGTTGTTAACAAGGCAATATATGAGAAAATATTTTAGAACCCCCTTGTTCCGCCGGCTACCTTTCGGGTATTTGTGCTAGGTTGAAAACAAGCACCAAGGTACGATTTAATTATTCTTCCGCAAGTGGAGCTTTACAGTGGCTGAAGATAGCTTAACCGTTGGCAGCAGATTGCTTAGTATTCCGAGGCCAATCTGATCGGTTTGATGATTGGCTTGATTTGGATGGACGTTTCAATCGGAAGTGCCGTGTTAGCAACAGTTCCTAGTTTCTAGTCTTGTGGGATGCTGTCAAGCAGTTTAAATTCATACAAATATTGAGTGAATTAATTTCTGAATACAACGGGTTACTTATTACTGGTACTCCCCAATATACGCCATACTCGATATCCGTGATTTCGCTATACGCGATTTTTTTTTAAACTGACATTTAACTTCGTTTACTGCAATTGGTTGAATTCTTCCTAACGAGTTTTGTCATACTTCCAGTATGAGTTTGCATGTCATGATGTATTCAGACACAACTCAACACACAACTTGAACATACGAAGAAGCAAATTCAAAGTATTTTCTTTAAAGCCTGTCGTAACGTGTTTCAATCTAGCTGTAGCAACAATTTTACACGCCAAAATATAACTAAAATGGCTTCGACGATGATTATTCATTAGCGATGATCCGCATGCATGGAGAACGACACGATTTTGCAATGATAGGGCGGTAACTCAACGACCCCAGTCGACCGTGAGAACCATCACCAAAGCCAAAGACTTGTAGAACTTGATTCAGGAAATACCTCGGGAACTCGGAAACGAGACGGCTTGATTGAAGAAATGGAGAAGCTTTTAACAATATGGATTGACGATTTGACCAGCAAAAGAATCTTACTGAGTTTAAAGATCGATGATTTAGCAAAACATGCAGCAGAAACATGTTAGATGGCTTAGTAAACATAAATTAGTTATAAAGTTTAACTAATTGTTATTAACACATTGTTATTATTTGTTGTTTGTATGTATATATTGGTTTTACTCTGATATGTTGGGGTTTAAACGAGATGTCACCAAGAATTCGCTATACGCTAATATTCGAGATACGCGGTTGCCTCCGGTCCGCATCAATAGCGTATATCGGGGAATACCTGTACTTAATATGGGATATTTTAAACGGAAAGTTAAATGGTAAAGGATCTTTACTTCATTTTAAATCCAGGATGTATCACTTAATATTTTGAACACGTATTATACTGTTTCATTTTATTCGTACCTTTCAAATTTGTTATACTTTCCCAACCGAAAAGCTTTCAAAATCGATCGTCTAATATTCCTTCCATTTCTTTTTCATCCTTTTTCTATTCCATGAGAGGAATGGATCGAAATGTTTAGAAATTGATGAAGAAAGAAGCATCTTTGAGGTATACATTCGAGTCCGAAATCTTTTTCAACAGCAAAAATTGCTAATGCACAACTTGGTTTGAGTTCAAATATAGATTAAACTGTGCCATCTTTACATTGGTCCGACTGTTCAGCATTGAATGATTCAAAAGACCAGGATAGCGAACCAGGAAGAAAAAACCGGGTCAATACTTCAAGGGATTTGTAGAGGCTCACGTATAAATAAACGGGAGTTAACCCATCGATTCATATATAGTTCGCCTCATGTTGCCACTGTTATTAGAAGTTTTTATAACAGCAGATAAGACGCTACCACAGATGCACATCAAATACGTTCACCCAGCCAGTAGATATGCTCCGAAACTGATGTGTAATGCCAGTAGTACGCCTTTTCGTGCTGTTTTTTATGTACGTAATCATAGAATTTATTTCCTATCCATCCAGTATATTTTATGAATACCCGTTGGATGTGGTGTGTTAAAACATGATAAGCTCGGATTGAGATTTCCGATCGAGTGCAAGCATATGAGTTACGGAAGGCATCAGTTATGAATGTGCTTTCAACGATGAAATATGACCCGCACCCTGTTCGATGTGGCTGTCGAGTGGTTCGGCGAGCAGTACTTCGAGTACTTGTCGGGATGGAAGAAACGAGTTTTGGTATTGTTTTTTTTGGTATGTCTTTCGCTGTAAGTGATGCTAGTGATTTGCGAAGTGCATTTTTAAAGTGATGCTATTCGCTTTTAGTTTCCGTTTGCTGGAAAATAGTAAACCCCTGCAAAAATGATCCAAAAAGGCAAACTTCAATATACAGGACCCAAGAAACAGTAAAAATCTGTACATCTGAAGTAATAGCACAACCGATCGTTTCACGTGCGGCACTAAAATCAAAACCCCCGTTACGGTACGGGTTTCTTCAACCGAAGTTCTTCCTCTATACTTAACGTGCGGTTGGAAGAAGCGAAGGCAATGATAGGCAGCTGTGGGTAAGCTGTGCAGAAGAAGGCAACCAGTTATTTCAACCTTCACTACCGAACGAAGCCATCGATTGCTGCCAGGCGGGAGCAGTAAGGAACATATGGAGCTTCAGGCTTCAGTCGCTGTTCATCATGAATCGATTTTCGAGATTCCATTCTAAAGTTTTCCACCAAGAATTTGAACGCCACTCACAAAAAAACAACCGCAAGGTGTGTGCTGGTAAACTTTAGCCCATAACGGAAAACTGAGGCACTGCGAAAACTCGCTAGACGATGAATCTTTCACTTTGCGCCCATGAATTCGTTTTAGTGAGTGAAAATGGTGTAGAAAGTTCGCACGGTGCAGGGTATCGTTAGCGGAGGTAAAAACTGATTGACGCCCGCTTGGCATATGCCGGAAGTTTGTATAGAAAATCGTTCGTAGTTCTAATTTGTTGCCAATTTTACCTAAAGTAGGTCGGGAACTGCGATTGAACATTGCGGTGCCATTGAGCTTGATTGGAAACTTTGGCAACTTTGGTCTTTCTGTCTGGGGTGTGTGTTTCTTGTGCCGTTAAAATTCCTTGGAGTATTGATTCGCGAGTCTTCTGATACGTAGGGTAATAGTCAGAGTGGCAAATTGAACAAAGTAATATTATTAAATAATCAAAACTGGTTGTGTGTTATTTGCACGTTAAGCATATTTGTTTTGTACATTAAAGCACACCCATCCATGCTCATTTTATGCGTATAACAAACATAACTAAGATATGAAATTTCACTTTAGGTCTTTATTTACCATTCAGCACAATCGGTAAGCTCACGGTTCAAAGTCCAGAGTAGAAAATTTATTTTGAAGAATGGAAATCATGCCTTATCCTTTGTGGTATATTTTTAGATCTGTTCCGAAGGTTATGTTTAGCTCGTGTGGGTTGATTTTAGTATTTGTGGTTCTTTGTCAGATCAAACATCCCTTGACCTGATGGTGAAGCACTGTTTGGTTAACCAAGCAAGTCAAGGTGACGCTTTTGCCCTTCATGCAATTGTACATCGGGCAGTTTTTTCGCACAAGGAATCGAATGAAGAACAAAGAATGCTGGATGGTTGCATGACTTGATTGCTGTATTACATTTACTGTTCAATTAAAATGAAGATCTATGCAGACGATGTAGTCAGACGGACGTTATTATTAAAATAAATGGTGTCCTTTGCTCTGACATCTTAAAAGTGTAGATAATATTTTATCTCTCCCATTCTTTCGAACAAAGTTTTAACATCTATCGGTCTTTCTCATCTTGTCCTGATTTATCAATTTATTTCATCTTGAACACAATTAACAAGTCCTACCGACGACATGGTCATGGTCAGTAGTTTAACCATAATTATTTGAAGCTTTTCAGTTTTTGTCAGCACCTTCAACTATTTGACGCTTTGTATTTTTAATCACTTTCATCCATCCTCTCATACAAATTGACTGGTATAACACAAAAAACTATGCTTGCCATGCGAGCACATTCGCTTTTTTGTCGTTCAATATGACAATACGCCAGGCGAACACCGATGGAATACCGGAAACATGAAAGGTTAAGCAGCAAAACGCCCGCCAGCAATGTCCGGAGCACCGTGCAGAGCGGGTCCTTCCGGTACCGAAAGGTTGGACGTAACCAGGAACATGCACACGAGAACCTATGTACAACCACTACATCGAGTTTGGTTTTTATGTGTGTGTGTGTAGTTTTGCTGTTTTGTTTTTGCATTCCTACACATGTATTATTCATGAGATACGCTTTGTGAATCTTTTGTTATGCATTGTTCCGGTGGCCAGGACACCGGCGGATGATCCTTGGCCGGGCTGTCCATTTTGTTTCTGCCATCCACACATTTCAGCGCCAACAGAAGATCGGCGAGTGATAAAAGGAACAAAAGGTGGCAAAGACACTGGCAAAGGAAGTCGTGCACGGTAACGGTCATGGGAACGTGGCGTACCGTACAGCAGATGTTTGACTGCTTCTAGTGCAGCGTTTCATCTTCCAGCAATGATTTAATCTGAGAAGCGAGATAATAAATTGACTTTAGCCGGGGCAACCGCAGCTGTCCGGTGGCAGAGTTAGAGAAGGCTGCAGATACCAGAGCACACACCCCATGGAAACGAAGGGCACGGTGAGGGTTACAGGTAGCGTTGAAAATTGACTGAAAATGAACCAAATTCCAATATCTTGTGCAAGAGCAAGGGATAGAGAGAAAAAGAGAAGGAAGCAAAAGAGAGGAACAGCAAAGGTATGATCGTGGAAAAGCATCCGACGGAATATGTTGGCAGAAATTGCCTTTGGCATTTATGGAACGTAGACGAGCTTCTGCCAACTGTTTTAGCAATTTTAAATCCAAAGAAAAACAGTATCGCAAAACGTTAGGCGTACAAGAACATTACTTTAATCTTACACCGGTGTAACGTACAGTGGCAGCCTACACCGCATCAGCCTACTGTGCATGAACCTTACTTACAAATGGTTGGAAATATGTAGTAATGTGTTTCAGCTATGTACAGTGGTTGTCAAAATAAAGTGCCCACCTCTTCTTGTTTTAGATTTTTGGCATGATTTAGTACAAAACAAAGCTAAAACATTGCAATTTTTTCGCATCTTACTCCTTACATGTTCTGACAGATCCACTACCTATTTATTGTAATAATCAATTTTGAACTCTTACCAAAAATAATTCCATTTTATTGGGCTGGAAATATTTTAGCTCACAAAATATATTTATTTTACAAATACAATAACTGTGTAATGTTTCATATGGCCCCCTAAGCCGTCAGAACCTGCTGTAGACGGCATACTTTCGACTTTCGACTATCGAATTGTTGGTTGTTGATCGAGGTTTTTCTAGGCGTTTATTTTTCACACCAGTTTTATCAATCCTCGCATTGAGAATTGGCCACAAATTCTCGTCTGGCGCTGAGGTCTGAGGAGACAGTAGTTTAATCCTGCATGAATGGACGAAGGCCTTCGTTTTGTTCGCAGCGTGTTTCAGGACATTATCCTGCTGGAAGATCAAGGCCCGTCTTGATAAGAGACACTTCCAATTTTTTTTGCAGAATGCTGATGTAAGAATCAGCATTCATTATCCCGACGATTTTGACTAAACTTCCTACTCGTGCCCACGAAAAACACCTCCACACCATCACGTTGCCTCCTCCATGCTTGACCATTGCTTGTATGTGGTGGTCTTGAAGCTTCTCACCCGCTCCGCAGCACACATGGTTCCGACGCTATCCATTAAACAGTTCGAATTTGGATTCATCTGCCCAAAGAACTGTTTTCCAAAATTTGATTGGTTTATCCACATGTTCCTTTGCAAATTTTATCCTATTTTCTCTTTATTGGCCTTGCTTTTGAAGGGACGTTTCCTGGTAAGTTTTGCTGTTACATCCATGCGCTTTGATCCGGCAAAACAAATTGTTCTGGCAGAAATAGGAAGCCGAAGGGTTTCCTGCTTCCTTTGGATTACTTTACATCTCTTGCACAATTCTGGTGTCCGTTTTAGAACTTTGCAACAGTCCGGTGTGAATTCCCTTTCTTAATATCGCAAACTACCAACTTTCTTATACTTAAAGGTATTTGCTTCGAATTTTCCATTGTAACCACCAAAGTCAGTGTAGTAATTTACGTAGTATTTTTGCTATATAAAAACATGTGCTAATGCATTTAGTAAACATGTCAAACGCATGTCAACGCGTCAACACCAAAACGATAATTTTTATAGCATCAAAACGATATGTTTATGGTCGACATTGCACAGTGGGCACTTTATTTTGAAACAAATTTTTCTGAACAATTAAATGAAACTACTTGTGGTGAGTGTAGAAAAACATTTATTATTATGATTATTTAGCGAACTTGTTAGCGCATATAAACAGTATGATATAACAATATTTGGAGCATTTTAACTTCATTCCTTACTAAAAACATGTAAAACAAAGGAAAAATGAAGGGGTGAGCACTTTATTTTGAAAAACACTGTAAAACTCATCCTTTCATTGCGGTTTTTGATGATCTAATCCAGTTTTTTGTATGTTTTTTTGACGATTTGCGGCCAACGCCCTGCAAGCTAAAACCCTCTTGCAAGGTTTGATAACTCCGGTATAAAATCTTCTTTTGAGCAGTTGTTAAAAGAGCTTGTTACAGGGGTTTTGCTTCATTGCTTGCGTGGAATGCTCCTAGCTTTTCTTACAAAGTGCCACCATAAAAAGCAAAATTTTCGTTTCTTTTCGTTATTTTTCAGAGTATTTGGCAAGGTTTTACCTGTCAGATTGTGCGGTGATTTTGCCGTATTTAAACCGCCAAACGTCATAATACATCTAGCTTGCTTAGGTCATCATAGACCCTGTTGAGAAACTACATTCGGCGTCTAGGACCTTCAACCATAGAAGAACAATTTCCCAACTAATTATGTCACATTATATTTCGCTTTTACTTAGGTGTTAGACGCGCTCGGGAGATTAAGTCAACATTTGCTTGAGTCCTCACGTGTCACTCGCTAATTTTATTCGAACTTTATCTTATCGGGTTCGCAATTATCAGAGCTCAATGCATTTTATCTCCTTATTTGGTCATGTTTTAGATCCTGTCGCTATCGAATCCTGATCGTTAACATAATGCGCGAGCCCTGTCTCTCTTTGAATTTTTTCCCTCGTGCCGTGCGATGCTTTCTCATCGTTGGTCGAGCTCCTAATTCATTGATCAGCACACCGAACGACATTCTCTCGACACCTTATATTCTTCGATGTCAACTATCTTGTCAACAAACCACAATGCCCGACTGTTTGACAAAACTAGGGTACAGATTTTCAGATTTTCTATCTGAGGTTACCATAGAACCGATTAGAATATTTGAAGTATGTTTTTATTACTCTACAAACTAAAGAAGACTTGACTTAATTACTATTACAGATTTCTTTGACTTAAGCTACCCGTAACTGGGTATTCAGTCCTGGCTATGGGCAGCAGAAAGATTTGACAGCTGGTCCTGACGTGTGGAAAATTGTGCCACTATCGCCTAGGCCACCTTTCCGAGATAAAGAATTACCGAAATATAATTATTCAATGTTCGTTGGGAAAGTGCCATATGTGTGCTAATGTGACATGAAGTTTCGCCGCAATTTGTACGTGTTACAACGGAAAAGTGATAAAAACTTCTTTAATTGATGTGGTGCTGTCTACCATCGTAACGCGATTAAAACTCGTACCGTGTCGGATGTCACCCGGTAACAATATACCGAATCCGCACCGTACAAAATTGAGATACAGCTTATTAATGAGCATCAAAAGCTCGGCGCGGTGCTCATTAATCATGTGAAGATAGATGAAGCCATCGTCGATCAGTGTGCCACCGGTGATAGTATGAACGCGCCCCCGGGAGTATGTGACGCATGTCCGTGTGTCGCAACACGCGCATGTGACAGTTGCTCTTACACCTCATTTCAACTCGATCACAAGATTGATGGGATATTCGAAACTCGTGCTAATATAGGCCGTTTTTATGCTTGTACTCATCATTAGGACTAGGTTTCGTTAATTGAGCTACTGCTCCCGAAATGGATGTGCTGCCGGGTCGTCCGGGAATAATCATGATCGATTGAAAATTTACCAGCCTCACGCATTGCACCGTTTGCCACGCAATGCGTCATTTCCATTCGATTGAATTTCATCGGGCGTATGTTACCGTTTCATGCTCCAATTTACGCTTAATTTCATCAGCCCGGGTTTCGGAAACAGGATACCTTCGGTCCGACAAAACACAGCCAATACGCGAAGGGTGAAACCGGCAAACGGAAATCAAATTATTTTTCGTCGATGGTCATCGTGCAGCATCCATCAATTTCGGTTCCCGGCGACAACAAAAAAAAATGGGCCGGAAGTGACAATAAAAACAAAAAAGGTTGCGCGTTCTCTCTCCCCCACGAAGGAAGGAATTGGAAAATGATCCCAAAAAAAGTGACAGGGACAGCATGCAAAATGAGGGCGCAAAAAAAAACAATCATCTATCAATAAATATGTTTGAAGTTATCGCTGGTGGGCTGTTCTTCTGTTTGGTTCTGTTTTAATGCTGTATTAATTTTTGCCCATGTTCTGGTGTTCGGTCAGCGGGACTGTAAGCGCGCTCTTCGCGGACTTGGGACGACCGTTGACAAATGGTGATTGATTTTTCAAACTGTCCGGTTCCGGTGCGTTACGGAAAGTTTTGAGTGTGCACGCCTTCTGCCGCTCATTAGTACAATAAATACCATTTGTCGAGCGTTTTTTGTTGCGTTGCCCTTTACGGTGTAAATGTAGCAAGCGATCGTAACGAAACCCATCTGCGTTAGTGTTCTCGTGTTATGGTTTGTTTCGCTGTAAAGGACTTGTAAAAAGTTGGACAATTTAGGGGTTTCCATTTCGTGCTCAACTTCTCAATCGATCCAACACTAATGACTGTCCTGTTTTGCTGTTTGTTTTTAATTAGAGCTTACAATTGGACTGAAAGGACCAATCGGGCTGGATTGTTTGTTGAAAAAAAAAAACAGAAAAGAAATTTGTTTGACCGCCTAATGAAAAGATCAAACAGAATCTGTAAATTACAACTGTTTGCGCTTTTTTATTCGTAATTATATTAGAGACACAAGACTTTGATATACAAGAAGTTTGATAAAGCATTCAGAATATCGCGTATATGGTTACATGCTCATTGCCTTGGAGGGCAGTTTCTTTGAGAGGACGGTTCCCCCACACGAGTTTCTTCGCACCCCGCAACAGCTGTGCATGGCCCGCTGGCATAGCATGTGGGATGAGGACGAACTCGGGAGGTTCCTGTATTCCATCTCTGCGTCCCTGCTTCCACAAGCTCCCGGTAGATAGTGCGTTTATTCGCATGATGTCTAGACTCATATCGAACCATTATGCGATGAATGTACATCTTCAACGTGTAGACAGTACCTACTCTAAGGTTTGAAGCTGTAGCAACGGATTCCACGACTTTGATCACATCCTCTGGTCTTGCGTGGAGTTCGCTGCGGCAAGACCCGGACTACTGTCAGCCGTTCGGGCATCAGGAAGATCTCCTGGAGTACGCGACACGCGGCATCTTGGGAGAGAAGGACTCCGAATACGCGCGGACTCTGTTCGACTTCCCCAAAGAGATGGGAATCACCCTTTGATTCCTTCCCAAGTCGCATACGAATTATAGTCTGTTTAGACTAGTGTAGCTTCGTTTGTTATGCCTCTTCTATGTTTTTTGATTATCCATGTTTATAGTTGTATATTTTGCGCGGTACCACCGAAGTGCGCCAGTCGCTTTTCTGGCCTCGGATGGTGGCAGAACTTCCCATCTGAAGTCCTTGAGGTTGTAGCGGGCGGCCTCTTCGTCGGCGGAATGCTTGCGTTCGATGTTGCGGTAGCCCAACAAAGTTATCCTTTCTCTCGAATTCAGGTGTTCCGCCGGCGACTGGGTCGCTGTTTACCACATCAGAATGTAGACATCAGATCGCCGACCGTTCCAAACGATGGAAACTTCTCGGTGGAATGCTGCGGCAAGTTCGCGCAGTAACAGAAGCCAGCCACCGCCAATCCACTAGGAGGAAGAAATCTCTCCCACCCATATAGTATTTAAGTCTTAAAAATATGTAATGTTAGATTTAAGAATAGATTTAAGATATACGGACTGGCCGTAAGTACGAAAATGAAAAAAGACAATTTTTTAAAGACATCAAAACGCAAAGTTAGCAAACCAAAGAAAATACATTTTTTATTCACCATGCACACACAGTTCTGGGTTTGCTTCCTCGCCGATCCACGGATTGTACCATTTTGCAAAGATTTAAAGAGCTTCCTTTTTGCGCATCAATCACCTTAAAACCACCACCATCAGTGTGTACAGTGCTGCTGCTGTTCTGATGTGTTGTGTGTGGCTGTACCGGCTGTCAGATTACAACAGACAACACTCGAACAGCGTGTGGAAGAGATCGGCCCGGGCTCAAGCATGTTCCGGTTTGGGGGCTGATGGCTTTTCCAGCAAGTGAATGCATAAAAGCTATCGGATAAAGCGGTTCGAGAAGGCTCGAGAAGTCTTTTTCAAGCTGTTGAGCGTTTTCCCGTGAAGTGAACTTTTGGTGCTGCCTCGTGGATTGTATATGATAACAATCTTTTTTTCTTTGCTTTCCCCCCGATTTGCGTTTTTCTCGCCTGCTTTCTATTGCAAGATAATCGAAAATCCCATCCCAGTCGAACAGACGATTGCTTTACAAGATTTTCACGTATGTTTCCGAATGGATGTGTAGCGGAGATACGAGACACAAGTGGACCGAGTGACGGAAGATGATCAATCGACCGAAAGGATGGGAGGAAAACTCATCAGGCACAGTTTATTGCTGATTGACTGTCAAAGTCAGCGCTTGTGTGTGTGTGTGTGTGTGTGTAGTTTTTATTTACAGTTCAACACAAACATACACACACACACACGAATGGGTATCGAACACACGCAACACAATCATTCTCCACAGGCTGGCACACAATCGTTTCCTAAGCTACACCAAAAAACGCCAACAATGGGTTTTTTATGCTTTATTTCGTTTGCTTTCCATTGTTTCGGTCCGATCTATTTGATAAGGACTGCGCGCAGTGTGGTACGCTAGTGACGGTGGTCTCTCACCGGCAAATCATGCCATCGTTTCGATCTAGCTAATATTTACGCGACCACAAAGCGGCCACAAACCAGCGGTTTTGTGATTCGCGGACACGGAATTCTCTTGCCGACCGACGATCCGAAACCGAAAGTCAAACAACAGCGTCCCGAGTTGATAAACAAATTCCACCAATTCCTGCCACTCGCGAGCTGCTTATGCAGGAAAACACACTGGTGGACCACCTGGAACAATGCCGATGTGGTCTACGATAGCAAGGAAAAACTTTGGCAAAGTTTTTTTTTTGTTGTTGTCTGTCAACGAAAGCTCTTCATCAAAGTGGTTTATTTAATTTGCAAAACAGAGGAAAAACCGCAGCGATGCATCGTAGATTTATTTGTTTCATGAAAAGCCACGGGAAATGGAGTATATTATGTGGTTTAAATTGACTTAAAGAATCAAAATTTAAATTCTTTTTTCCTTTGAAATCCTGCGTATTGTTTAACGTTTTTGAAAATGAAATAAATTGTTGACATGAGTATTACTGGTACAAATCTCACTTAATGATGGTGGGCGCATACATAATGAGCAATGTGTAGCAGCATAAAATTAGCATAATTCCGAATGGTAGGATTTTGGTTTTCCAAAATGAGAATTATTTTTAGACTCTTTAACGCATCAGCTCATGGATACATTGGAAGAATAATTTAAACAAATTACTACCTAGAAAACTGTAACTGAACGGAAGGAAAAATAAAATGAACGCAATTGAATTAAATTCATGAGGTTCGTCTGGTTGGCACATTCCCAGTATTGGCTATTTATGAATCATTACAGAATGAGTATGAGTGCTTTGTTTGTGTACACCAGCGATGTCAAACTCGTTTGAGCAGGCGGGCCAAATTTCTTTTGAAGTTTGATTTGCGGGCCAAAAATGGGTTTGTGTCAAAGTTCTCTTAAATGAAGCAATTGATATAGAACTTTAAAATAACATCAACATTACTATCACATGGGTTAGTTACTTATATAGTTACCGGGGCGGCCCGGTGGTATATACGATAGCGGCGCCGGTCTTCACACGGCAGGGCCGGGGTTCGAATCCCGGCGGACCGCCTCCCCGTACGCAGGACTGACTATCTAGCTACGGGTAAAATCTAAGTCACAGAGAGCTAGTAATTGCTAGCAGGCCAAGACCTACAGAGGTTGTAGTGCCAGAGAAGAAGAAGAAAAAGAAGTTACTTATATTTTCAATACTACTTTCCTTAAAATAACTTAACCATGTTTTATCTAACTGTGTGTTATGTGCATAAAGCATTTAAATAAGAACAACTTACACAGTTCAATATAACGAACAGATGGATATATTACCAAATGTGCTGTACAGCTACTTTCAGCCTTCAAACTGACCGGTCGCTTGTTGTCATTGGAGTCATTGGAGTGTTGTTGTTGTCATTGGAATCGCTTTGCTTGTACAAGGGTGTTATGTCCTGAGAACTACATACTTTTAATACAACATTCGTCATTCGTGATCGTACTTTGGATTGATTAAGATTAATTTTGGAGAAAAGATGCTCATCCACGTATGGAATCTCAAACATAGGGGATATTTTTGTGGCTAATTTCGTTATATTTAGTTATGTAGGAATTGGATCACCACCCAACTAGCCTGACGTCTATGACGCCAAAATTTAGAAAAAAGCAAAAACTTAACCAATAACTTTACGAGTAGCGCTACCCATTGTCATACCAGTAGGGGGTTTTTGACGTCTGCACGGTGGTTGTATGCAATGCAAAAAGGACAAAAATGAAAAAAATAATATTTATATTCCATTTTGTCCACCGAATTGCTTTTCGCTTCTGATGTACCCTCCTCCTATCACCCACCCTTCCCATCGATGTGTACCTCTCTGTGGCCCCTTCCACCATTCGCTTCGCTTGCTTTGTTCTTTTTACCAACCAGCGGTGGTGGTACATGTACAAGTTGATGTGTGCATCTTTTTATGTATTCTTGTTGCGGGTGTTGTGCTCTTCATCAGTGTCGGGATCCGAACCGATCATCAGTTGGTTGTCTGGAAATATAATGAAGAAGAGATTTACGCTTTCGGCCACGAAAGCCATGCACAGTTCCATTGATAGTGCCATAATATAATCCAGCGGAATAGCGGTACATTTCAATCAAGGAAAAGATACTGCATCTATGACCATCATCAAAAACAATCATCAGATGAGTTGTCGTATCATCATTAAAATTTCTGCCGGTTTCTGCTTCATGCTGGATTGCACCAAACAATTCTGAGATAGGCATAGCAGTGTGCCACCAGGGGGCCTCGTCATCAAAGGAGCATTGCAAAAAGGATCTCGATTCTCTTCGATATGTTGCCGTGTGTCTTCCTCACCCTTTGAATATTATGCCAGCAATTGATGGAGATGATGTTAATTTAACATCTGAAATAAGGGTAGCGATATTTCAAAACAATTCCGAGACTCCAGGTTCATCTATATTTGGCTTTATTTTCGTCCACAAAGAACATTGTAATTTGTTCTAATACATAACTCGATTAGTGTAATAAGTTCTTCCACAACATGCAACAAATTTTGCATGTAATTCCTTATGTATTCTTCACCATACATGGAGTGTATTTTGGTAGAAGTTTCATTAGCAACTCGGAGCTTTCATATCTATATGAAAGTTACATCATGATGGTTATTTCAATGAAGTATAAAATGAACAACAATGCTTGCATGTTTCGCTAGTTTTTTTGGTCCTTCGTAATCAAAATACATTCAAATACAAACGCTGGCATAATAATCTTCCCATTTTGCTACACTGGCTTTCTTGGTTTGATTTAACCGTAGCTGGATAGTCCTCTCAGCGTTCTGGGAGGCTATCAGGACGGAATATGATATTCAATCATGTCGCAAGAAGACCAGTTCCTCTACCAAATTGGTCACCGGACTACTTCAATGATGTAGCCTACCTTTCGAATAATTCATCAAATTCGGATCATGCAGATCTGACCGCGTATCTCATAAGGAAGCATTAACGGCACTACGAATCGTTTCATATCAATTCCGTGCTTCGGAAAACAAAACATGCAATTGCAATCATAAAAGTTCTCCTTGCTGAAAGTAAGCATACTGAAAATTCTCCGTATTGCACATCTATTGTTGGACAATTAATCAAATACAACAATTATTCACTAACGGCATTTATTAAAGGTTAAAAAAAAACAAAATTAAAAGTTGCAAGTTGCAATAACATCAAGTGCACTGATTAATTTATTATTTAATTATTTTTATCTTTATTTATTGTTCTAAACTTGCTTCATTTGATGTATTTATGCTTAATTTAATAATCTGAAATTAATTTATCATTCAAAACATTGAAAATATTATCGAATTTGAATGCATAACCAAAAAATTGAAATGATTCCACCAACAAACGATCAAAGCAATCGGTCGTTTTTTTCAACCGCACCAACACATACACAGAATACGTCGCATATTCTCCTCCACTCTTTCTCTTCACACCATCCGTTTCCTCGTTCGCCCCTTTCATACCCACGAACCACAACTGTTCTCCTGCGTCGCAAGCTGTTTCTCGTTGTTTCCCCCTCGTTTTGCCCACAAGATAGCTGTCAATGGCTAGTTGGGCATGTATCGGTGACAGCGCGTGCGACATTTGGCAGCACTGTCGGAGAACTGTCAAAGTGGAGATGGAATGTATACGTGGTGAAGAACGAACAAGAATAAAGCGCCATTACTGCATGAACTCTTCCCACAACAAATTCTATAGTTAAATAACTCCTACTCAACTGGAGGTGTTTATAAAAGACATTTCACCCAGTTAATGTCAAATGTTCAATAAGATTTAAATCACTCTGTAAATCAATCACTTAAAGCGTATATTCATCTGTTTGAAAGGGTGAGAAGAAAATACTGAATTCCATCACAAGCACATCAAAAATTTTGAAACATTTTTCGAACTGTAACAAAAGCATATATAATTTTTCTTTATACATGATGCAATTCAACACTGTTGTTCGTTTTGACAGAGAGTTAAGGTTAGATAAATTCGTAACTGATTGCTCCATAGTTTACATTTTATTTGCAATGTATTAACGCTGTCACGAAGGAAAAGTGCCGAGAAGTTATCGATACAATAAAAGGATTTTCGTGGATATCCTTATAAACAGTAAGTAGACATAGTACATAGGCACAGTTCGGTTCTAGAGCTCGTACGAATCAGACGTGTTTTTTTGTACTCTCGAGTGAACGATAAAAGTAATAACCAACACAGATACAAACAAGTGCAAAGACCGACTTCGAGATGTCGGTGAAAAAAGTATCAACAATAAAGTTGGACTTCTCCAATTTACCGACGAAACCGCCAGCAGGACAGGTTATAGAGTTTATCTACTCAAAACTTGGACTGAAAACGGAGCAGCTCAACAGAATTCATCTGAGGACATCATCAACATGCACGCATGTAGAAATCAAAGATCCGAACGTTGCTTTGGAAATCGTCGATAAACACGACGGCCGGCATGTAATCGAATGCCAAGACAAAACATATACTATCGCCGTCTCTATGGATGACGGATCAACGATCGTGAAGATTCACGACGTCTCAGTGAATGTAACTAACACTGACATTGCCAAATACTTGAGCAATTATGGAGAAGGAGTGTCCGTAACTGAAGGTGTATGGAGTTCAGCATTCCCGAGTGCTGGATTACCAAACGGATTCAGATATGCGAGAATGATAATTAAAAAACCGATACCGTCATATATCCGAATCAACGGCGAAACGACGCTAGCAACATATAGAGGACAACAACCGACTTGCCGAAAATGCGACAAGACGGTACATCACGGTATGACATGTGTGCAGAACAGGAAACTTACTGTACAAAAGTCAAACATTGGTGACAGACTCAATACATATGCAATCATCACTGCTGCAAACACCACGAATAACGCAAATGAAACAGTACCATCACCAATTGTAACGGCAGCACCAACACAACCAAATGGTACCGGAGGCTGCATTAGTACAGCATCCCAACAACCGGGGACTTCAAAACAAAACACGAACACGAACACGACGCCAGATAAGCGGATATCACCAACACGGCACAGAAATACGGAGAACTATAGACAATCTCGATCGCTGTCCGCAAAAAGACAAGCAGATAAAAAGCTGACAGACCAAATACAAATAGTAACCAAGAAAGGAAGAACGCGGTATACGAACGTGACAGCATCTGACGCAGAAAGCGAAAAAGGTAGGAGAGAAAGCTCATAATAATTGAAAAAAAAAACAAAACTGGGAAATGATCAATAATCATATAAGCGAGAGATCATATCGAATTGCCTCCATAAACATAGCTAACATTTCAAATAGGACAAA
>KZ062191.1:35946-51975 GCA_002091835.1 Anopheles maculatus
TTAAATTTGCAAAACCGAAGATAAAAAGTTTTTTCAAATGGAAAAATAGCATATATTATAAAGAATACAATAGGCAATATGAATCAATGCTAAGTAAACTGAATGAATCATATGTGAAAATTTTAAATGATCCTAACGAAAAAATTAAGATAAACAAACTAAAAGCTGAACTACTTAATTTACAAAGAAAACAGACGGAAAATTACATCAAAATAAGCAATTCATACATAAAAGGAGAAAAAATTTCAACGTTACATTTGCAAAAACAAAGAAAAAGACGAACTTTTGTGAGGAAAGTAAGACATAATAATACAGTTATTCAAGAAGAATGTGAAATTCAAAATTATGTCAACAATCATTTTGAAAAACTTTTCGACGTGGAAAAAAATCTTAAAGACACACGAATCAATACTAAAACTAAAATTGCTGATGATTGTGAACTAAATAGAGCTTTTAATCAGGAGATAAACACAAAAGAAATCTACGAAGCAATTCGAACATCATCAAAGAATCGTAGTCCTGGGTTAGACGGTTTACCATACGAATTTTATAACACATTCTTTAACATCATACATAAAGAGTTGAATCTAATGATAAATGAAGTCTTCAACTTGCAAATACCTAGTGAATTTACAAATGGTATAATCGTCTTAGTTTCTAAAAATAATGGCAAAGACGAAGAAAACATAGAATCCCTCCGTCCTATAACACTACTTAACTGCGACTATAAAATCTTCAGTAAAATCGTTAAAATGAGAGTAGAAAGTATAATGGAAAAGAACAAATTACTTACCAACTCACAAAAATGCTGTAACAAACCTAGAAATATTTTTCAAGCGCTTTTGTCAATTAAAGATAAAATTATAAACATTAAACACAAAAACAAAATAGGGAAACTCATCTCCTTTGACATGGAAAAGGCTTTTGATAGAGTGGATCATAAATATCTTTACGATACAATGCATGCAATGGGTTTTAATGAAAAATTAATAGTGCTTATTAAAAATCTCAACTCAAATGCATATTCCAGGGTGTATCTTAATGGTGCACTTCTCCCTCCTATACCAATAAAACGATCTGTTAGGCAGGGTGACCCAATTGCAATGCTTCTTTTCTCTTTATATTTACATCCCTTATTAACAAAACTAGAAGATATATGCAATGGTGAAGATGACTTGGTCAATGCCTATGCAGATGATATTTCGATTATCACAACAAAAACAGAAAAAATAGAACTCATCAAAAAAGCTTTTCTCGATTTTGGCATCGCATCAGGATCAAGATTAAATATAGCTAAAACGGCATCTATTGACATAGGACTAGTATCTGAAAGGAACAGAATCACTGTTGATTGGCTTGAAAGCTTGTATAAAATTAAAATCCTTGGCATAATTTTCACTAACTGCTTGAGACTCACTATAAAACTGAACTGGGAAGCGACAACCCATAAGTTTGCGCACATAATAAGACAGCACAAAACAAGAGAATTAAATATCCAGCAAAAAGTGATACTCGCAAACACTTACCTAACGTCTAAATTATGGTATGT
Source organism: Anopheles maculatus (assembly GCA_002091835.1). NCBI lineage: Eukaryota > Metazoa > Arthropoda > Insecta > Diptera > Culicidae > Anopheles > Anopheles maculatus. The sequence continues at coordinate 37,496 of KZ062191.1, forward strand.
AGGTTCCATATTGTCAATTAACAAATACTTTTTAGGGCGTATAACAATGATGTTAGGATCATTTATATGGTCTCAGGGAGGACTGAGAGTAAAAATGCATCAGCTTGCTTTACCAAAAGCAAAAGGAGGGCTTAATCTTCTAGTGCCAGAACTCAAGTTAAAGTCCTTATTGGCAAATCGTTACTTAAAGGAAAAACATGTCATGCCGTATACTAAAAGCCATATTAAATATGATAACCCACCTAACATTCAAGACATTCCCTCAGACTATTCTTGTTTAAAAACATTAAAAATGGAATTAGCATATCTTGACAAAGCTACATTAGACCAATCATCAGCAAAGTTATTACATAAAACTGTACTTGATTCACTGCCGAAACCACATGTGCAAACAAAACACACATCCTTAAATTGGAACAAAATTTGGAAAAATATCAACAGCAATGCACTTAATTCGAATCAAAGAAGCAAATACTATTTACTAGTAAATGAAAAAATAATAACACAAGAAATAAAATATAAATTTAAGATTAGTGCAAATCCAAACTGCCATGAATGTGGTATGGTTGAAACCATAGAACATAAGTTTAAAAATTGCAAAGCCTTATGTAACATTTGGAATTTATTCTCCAACATAATCAGTGAAAAGATAATGCCTATACCGCCGTTTGAAAAGCTTATAAAACCTGAACTAACTGGAATGAAGAAAAAAGTAAGGAACTTGATAATGTCTGCCTTTATAAACTATATTATAATAATAACAAATAATGAAATTTCTTACCTTAATTGTATAGATAAGGATAACTTGATTGCAATGATATTCTAGGATATACTACTAGTTTAAAATTAGACCATAAGCAAAATAATATTGTAATTTTGTAAATGTTGTAATAGAAATATATTTTTGTTTATTTTATAAAAAAAAAAAATAGCATGTCAACTATGGTTTTATCAATAAGGCCAGTATATGACGAGAATAAGACCAAATTTTTATACAATTTTCTTTCTCAAATTATCTACAAGAGAACTGAAAACAGTATATTTTTTTCATGCGTTAGAATTATGAAAGTCGCCTGCACTAAACACAATATGTCTCAAAGGTGTCACGGGATGCATTCAACGTCGTAGCGGACCGCATGTTTGCCATCTCTGGTGTACACGATCACGAGATCGAAAATCTTGTAGATTAAAATGAAATACGAGAGAGTATCAAACAATTTGTGCTCATTGTCGCGCCCGGAGTTTAAACGAAGAAGAAAGGCCGTTTCAAGTACCTCTGGAGACGTTTACCTTATTTTATTTTCGCTAATGCCTAGGGGTGTACCTTTTTGTGGCGCATGCTCTAAGAGCGATTGCGCTAAGCTTCATATCCCTATCTTACCCCTAAAACTATGCAATCGTATGTTTTCTCACTGCTGCCTATCCTGTCAGCGACACTCATGTTGTCAAAATATATTAAAACATTTCTTTTACCTCGGTTTATTATGTCTTTAAACACAAAAACATTGACCGTAGAACGCTTTAATTAACGGAAAAATAATAATTGAGCCGCACAGCAGAAGCAAACAATGCAGGACAACACTCGCGCACTAGCAAACAATCAAACTTTCGAGACGATAAAATAATGAACTGGTGGAGTCGAGGCTCGGCTATGAGATAAGCTGCCAGAAACAAATATTTACCCAAGCGTTACCGCTAGCACTTGCTTACATCTACGACGATGCAGCAGTTACTACACTCCGTGGAGAAGCAACCCGCCAAATGGTTGATGAAACGAACCGAAATCAATTAGACACAGGGCGCTTCTATTATTGTTACTGTCATGTGTCTGCATTCCCGTGACGAATTTCGATTCCAGCTGAGAGACAAAATCAACAACTTCACTGTAGCGCCCTCATAGCGTCCGTCGAACGGCATTTTTCGCTTTACTATTCCTATGCCAACGTCTTCGTGCGATGCGTTAGTCTTGCCGGCGAAGCATTACGTTTATTTGACTAGTCGCTTTTGCGGTGCCCCGGAGGAAGTTTTCGATGAGGTGCTAAGTTGTACGGTGGCGCTGATAAGAAGATCGAATACACATTGCGTGCCTTCGTGTTGGTGTCGAACAGGTGGCAGATGATGGCATGGCATCGAGAAATCAAATCATCATAGCAGGGTGGGAGGGTGGCGTTGACAGGTACACAGGTGGCGGCTAGGTTTGCCCAGGAAAATAGCCGGCAGCCTGTTGTCATTCGATTTCACTGTTTCTTTGAGTAAACTTCTACTCCAATGGAGGGGTATCCCGCGGGAGTGTTTGGGGAGTTTTCTTTTTCGTTTCGCAAAACTATGACGAGTTGGTCGGGGTTAATGAAAATGATCAATAACAGGATAACCAAACCGTTTTCGCGCACAAGAAGCGCACATTATTAATTTCGTTCTATTTCGCATAATGAATCTAATGAATTGATTAACATATTTTATTGCGATACGCGTTCAATGTGGCTCTTTCCTTTGAAAATGTTGCTTGACTAGTCTAGACTCCTAATAATTCGGTACATGAATAATTAATTAACGGCTTCATTGTTAATCAACTCACACTTCAATCAGTGGAAATCTGAACCGATTCTTAGTACCGTCCGGAGAAGTTATGTGGAGAAGTAGATCTATGTCCAGTTTCAAATAAATGATTGAAAACTGATGATATCAAGCTTCAAGAAGTCTTAAACTTTATTAGCATTCACCGTGTATTACGTGCGCGAGTATTACGATCTCCCAGATGAATTATCCAAGATTCGGGACGACAATCGCTTCGCTGACTCCTCTCCATGCAGTAAGGACTAATTGGCATATCTCTTGAATAGTAGGTTTTTTTCTATTCCTCCTGTAGGATTCAGATTCGAATAAACCCCTAATTCAGTGGATACAAAATCGTGTTTCTATCACATGCGAATGGAAGGCCATCAGTTTTGCTTCCTATTCTTTTGGCATTTTTTGGGCAAGCTTAGTGTAGGAGACGTATGGCGGCCTACTTCGCTATTACTTGGGAAAGGGGAAACAGGAAGGGAAAATTTTGAGACGGTATCCGGACAAGCCGATCTTACCATGCACAAGGGAATGGGTGAGGAAGAGAACCAAAAATGCAACGTGGAATCAAAATGTGCCGAGGAAGCGTGGAAAACCCAAAAATGCAGCGTGGAATCAAAATTTGCCGGGGAACGCTGAAAAGTGTCCAACACACGCTACCCGCCAGGGACGTGAATTGGATCTAGCAGCTGGGCAATTTTGGGTTGTAGACAAAGTCAGTCTCCAAATTCTTTGCTAATGAATCTCAAAATATTTATTCTCTGGACCGGTAGCTACCAGGAATAAACGTGCTCCTGTAGCGATATATAAGGAGTACAAAATGTATTACAAAGAGTAAGTTTTCAAAGGATGATTACAATTCCATTGACCTCTTGTCGAGTTAGAGCTCGGATGGGAGACAGTGACTCCATCTGCTAATCGAGAAAAAAGGAGTGTAACGGATGCATAAGATTGCATAAGAGTAGGCATATTTACGTAACAATAAGTTATGGACCTCATGCTGAAGTGATTCCTTTTCGTGAATTTGAAACACCAAGTCCTCTGTTAATTTCTAGTGTAGGCGTATTTACGTAACAATAAGTTATGGACCTCATGCTGAAGTGAATCCTTTTCATGAATTTGAAACACCAATTTCTCTGCCATTTCCTTGGTAACACTCCTAACTTTTTCCACTATCATCTTTGTGGATACCCATGCATCACACTGTCTCTGTATTTTTATCCAATTGCGCAGTTTATTCTCCAGATTCGGTCAATTGGCAGGCTTACTGTTGCGCCTACAAGTAGGCTATGCGGATGCCACCCTGAGTGGTTGATGCTTGGGGACTGAGATACTGGGATTACGGGAGAGCGCTCTCAGAGACAAGATACAAGATACAGCAGTGATACTAGGGAGTACTTTCATAAAGGAGATGAAAGATAAAATTGTTCAGATCAAAACGGAATAGCAAATGGACTAAACGAGGAGAATAATCTTTCGCAACAAATTTCCGAACCAGCCTTTAAGTGCGTGAGTACGTACATTTACTATGATTATCTCTTTTATTCCCGGCGGACCGCCTCCCCGTACGCAGCTACGACAATCCAGCTACGGATAAAACTTAGTCACTGAAAGCTAGCAATAGCTGGCAGACCAAGACCTCACGAGGTTGTAGTGCCAAGGAAGAAGAAAATCTCTGTTATCTCGAGGCATCTGACGAAGATTTCTTCTTGCTTTCTCCAGCCTATGATCGTAGATCTGCTTGACGGTGGTCGAAAATTGCTTCTCTGCAGCATGATTTCCATTTGCTTTAGCGTATTGAATAACTTTCAACTTGAAACTGGTGGGATATGAAATTCTCTGTATCGGAGCCATGTGGCTTAAATTGTGCAATTGTGATGACGAATGTCAAAATTTAACTCAGAACATTAAGCTTTAAGTAAATCAATCAATTATCAAAACAAAGTCTCGAAACGACCAATTTTAAAACGACCGTTAATCCATTACTGACCCCCTAATAGACTATGTTCGCTTTTCACCTAAAAAGGGAACGTTATACACGCTAAAAAACGGTGATTCTAATATATTTTTGTATACAATAAGGTTCAAATTAGAGCAATACACAACCAGGCGTCTCCATTTACTACACGCAAATTTTCAATTATTAAATATTTAAATTTAAAAAAATCTTATCGACTGAAAGCGAAACCTCAAAATTGAGGCACAGGAAAATGAAATTAAAATATTCACGAGGAGATTATCAAATGAAATCAAGACCGAAACTTTATAAAAAGCTGTCAAAATTGTTATTCATACTGGTTCTTCGCCTTTTCCTTTTCAGAACCTCTACCGTAAGTGGGCCCGAGTTTCGGACAGTTTCTACTACCAACATGACGTCCCCACTGCCGCTGCTGCGTTCCTTTTCAACCGAGAACCAGAACCGTGACTGGAGCAAGCGTTTTTCCCTACGCATCAAGCAGAAAAGCAGCAACGATGGCAAACTGGTAAGTATTGGAAAGCTTTCAGCTCGTCTCCCTTGCGGTCGGGCCGGGGGGCATTCCGTACGAACTGGTTCCGTTCTGTGTAGCTTGTGTAATAAGTGGGAAGGGAGGCACTTACACGATCACGCTCCTCCCTCCACCACAGACACACGCACACCGTACTCATCACTTTAGTCACTCGGCACACTCACTCACCGAGTTCCTCTATTTTCTTCTTTCTTTCTCTCTTTCTTTCTCACGGTTGGTTATGTGTCTTTTTTTCGTTGTTGTTCCGTCCGGCAATGTCCAAACTCCCAAACGCACATCCCGGGCACCACGCAGGACTTTGCATCGTTGCGCAAGAACAAATTTGCACGCCGCTGCTCGTCACTTCGCCAGCAGCCCACCGAACAGACCACATCGAGCGTTACGCTCGAGCTGGAGACCGCGTCGCCGGCACATTCCATGACCATCCACGAAAACAGCTCACCGAAGAAACCGAAGTGGGAGGTGATCGAACACTTCAAATCGAACGTCCGGGGACAGGAGTCGATCAGTAGCAGTCTCATAGCGGTAAGTAGTATTATTTTGGTGTCTGTTTTGTTCGTGCTGCTGTATGTATTTGCGTTGGGCCGTACACGGGCTGGCCCTTTTCGCAGTGCACCGGAAGTGGATTGGTGTTTGTTTAGGAAGGTGATACGAAGGTGCGTTCGTTAGCTCCCATGATTCTGAAGCTCCCCATCCCGGTCCGCTCCCGCTGCACAAAGCACATCGCACAGTAAACAAACAATAACAAGGTATGATTTATGTGTGGCCGCTGTTCGTTTGGTACCATCGGACTGTTCTGGTCGCTGTGGCTTACATTTTTTTTTGCAAACAGAAACCGCAGAAAGCGTGCAAACACAATACACTGTTGTACCTGGCAGGATGAAGATTGAGTGTCCAGTTGAGTGAAGCTTATGATTGGATTGTGGTAATGAGAATGGCTTTAAGTGCGTGAGTACGTACATTTACTATGATTATCTCTTTTATTCCCGGCGGACCGCCTCCCCGTACGCAGCTACGACAATCCAGCTACGGATAAAACTTAGTCACTGAAAGCTAGCAATAGCTGGCAGACCAAGACCTCACGAGGTTGTAGTGCCAAGGAAGAAGAAAATCTCTGTTATCTCGAGGCATCTGACGAAGATTTCTTCTTGCTTTCTCCAGCCTATGATCGTAGATCTGCTTGACGGTGGTCGAAAATTGCTTCTCTGCAGCATGATTTCCATTTGCTTTAGCGTATTGAATAACTTTCAACTTGAAACTGGTGGGATATGAAATTCTCTGTATCGGAGCCATGTGGCTTAAATTGTGCAATTGTGATGACGAATGTCAAAATTTAACTCAGAACATTAAGCTTTAAGTAAATCAATCAATTATCAAAACAAAGTCTCGAAACGACCAATTTTAAAACGACCGTTAATCCATTACTGACCCCCTAATAGACTATGTTCGCTTTTCACCTAAAAAGGGAACGTTATACACGCTAAAAAACGGTGATTCTAATATATTTTTGTATACAATAAGGTTCAAATTAGAGCAATACACAACCAGGCGTCTCCATTTACTACACGCAAATTTTCAATTATTAAATATTTAAATTTAAAAAAATCTTATCGACTGAAAGCGAAACCTCAAAATTGAGGCACAGGAAAATGAAATTAAAATATTCACGAGGAGATTATCAAATGAAATCAAGACCGAAACTTTATAAAAAGCTGTCAAAATTGTTATTCATACTGGTTCTTCGCCTTTTCCTTTTCAGAACCTCTACCGTAAGTGGGCCCGAGTTTCGGACAGTTTCTACTACCAACATGACGTCCCCACTGCCGCTGCTGCGTTCCTTTTCAACCGAGAACCAGAACCGTGACTGGAGCAAGCGTTTTTCCCTACGCATCAAGCAGAAAAGCAGCAACGATGGCAAACTGGTAAGTATTGGAAAGCTTTCAGCTCGTCTCCCTTGCGGTCGGGCCGGGGGGCATTCCGTTCGAACTGGTTCCGTTCTGTGTAGCTTGTGTAATAAGTGGGAAGGGAGGCACTTACACGATCACGCTCCTCCCTCCACCACAGACACACGCACACCGTACTCATCACTTTAGTCACTCGGCACACTCACTCACCGAGTTCCTCTATTTTCTTCTTTCTTTCTCTCTTTCTTTCTCACGGTTGGTTATGTGTCTTTTTTTCGTTGTTGTTCCGTCCGGCAATGTCCAAACTCCCAAACGCACATCCCGGGCACCACGCAGGACTTTGCATCGTTGCGCAAGAACAAATTTGCACGCCGCTGCTCGTCACTTCGCCAGCAGCCCACCGAACAGACCACATCGAGCGTTACGCTCGAGCTGGAGACCGCGTCGCCGGCACATTCCATGACCATCCACGAAAACAGCTCACCGAAGAAACCGAAGTGGGAGGTGATCGAACACTTCAAATCGAACGTCCGGGGACAGGAGTCGATCAGCAGCAGTCTCATAGCGGTAAGTAGTATTATTTTGGTGTCTGTTTTGTTCGTGCTGCTGTATGTATTTGCGTTGGGCCGTACACGGGCTGGCCCTTTTCGCAGTGCACCGGAAGTGGATTGGTGTTTGTTTAGGAAGGTGATACGAAGGTGCGTTCGTTAGCTCCCATGATTCTGAAGCTCCCCATCCCGGTCCGCTCCCGCTGCACAAAGCACATCGCACAGTAAACAAACAATAACAAGGTATGATTTATGTGTGGCCGCTGTTCGTTTGGTACCATCGGACTGTTCTGGTCGCTGTGGCTTACATTTTTTTTTGCAAACAGAAACCGCAGAAAGCGTGCAAACACAATACACTGTTGTACCTGGCAGGATGAAGATTGAGTGTCCAGTTGAGTGAAGCTTATGATTGGATTGTGGTAATGAGAATGGACTTCAAATCGAACGTCCGGGGACAGGAGTCGATCAGTAGCAGTCTCATAGCGGTAAGTAGTATTATTTTGGTGTCTGTTTTGTTCGTGCTGCTGTATGTATTTGCGTTGGGCCGTACACGGGCTGGCCCTTTTCGCAGTGCACCGGAAGTGGATTGGTGTTTGTTTAGGAAGGTGATACGAAGGTGCGTTCGTTAGCTCCCATGATTCTGAAGCTCCCCATCCCGGTCCGCTCCCGCTGCACAAAGCACATCGCACAGTAAACAAACAATAACAAGGTATGATTTATGTGTGGCCGCTGTTCGTTTGGTACCATCGGACTGTTCTGGTCGCTGTGGCTTACATTTTTTTTTGCAAACAGAAACCGCAGAAAGCGTGCAAACACAATACACTGTTGTACCTGGCAGGATGAAGATTGAGTGTCCAGTTGAGTGAAGCTTATGATTGGATTGTGGTAATGAGAATGGTAAAGTTTCCACTTCCTACATCGGTGGGCTTCACTGTATCCGGGAATCACATGCCATGGTCGAAGCGGTTGTTAATTAAAATAAAAGCAACGATAAGAAGTTGTGCCATAATAGATTGGCCGCTCAGCGTAACGCTGCTGTCATCAACAACAGCAAACAGAACGAGCAGCAGCGCTTGCCTTGGGCTGGGTGAATTTCAATTGGAATGAGAATTTCTGCCAATGATCAATCGGCCGTGATGAAACTTTTCCTTCCGCAGAGAAAAGAAGCTTCTAGCGCTTCACGTTAGAATGGAACGGTCCTATCGCGACCGTGTTACCACGACGCAGCACAACGTACGGCGCAACATTACGAATGCGAAACGTACGGAAATCGGTGATGCAATCGTGCGTAGAATATTTCCACACGTTGCCAGATCAGATTGATACCGGTTTCGGTTGTTACCTTTGATTTCATTCAGTTCTGTTGCTCGCACGGAACGGTGGCTGAACGTCGGAATGTCAAGCGCGGGAAACTCCCCCTCCGGTTGGGAAAAGCTGGTAGCGGTTGAAATAACGTTGACAAACGTGCGCCCACAGCATCCTTCCAGCGTGCTGTTTCGCATTCAAATTTAATAAAATGTAAACGATACCATGCGCCGGATGGTTTCGCTAGCTTTGGAGTGTGATTCGAAGCGGAAAGAGATAGTTGAGTGAGTTGTTTTCGTTAAACAGACACGTCGTGTATAAATAGATATGTTGCTGGAATGAGTTTTCGGGGTTTTTTTTGCGATCCATTTATTTAAAAGGAAAATGAGATATTATCACCATGGGGAGTTCGAACTTAACTGAGCGGGCTGATTCTTTAATATGTTGACGTGTTAAATTATGGAGTTTGGAATACATGGAATAATTGAAGCTGAAAGTTGACTAGAATTTATGTTCTTTTATGGAAATTTTGCTCATGAATTTCCACACAATGTAAAGACTCTTTCTACGGAGAAGAATATGGGACTACAATCATGGGCTACAAGTAAGGCATAGCGACATGTTAGGTGAAAAGTAAAATATAATACTTGCGTTTGGTGCCTTAGTATGTGAAAAGATTTAACTTAATTTGCAACTACATTTTGAAAGATATGTGTTGTAAGGTAATCTTTATTTATCCGTCCTTTCACAGCAAATTTTTTAAGTTGATTTCAGTACTTTTTATTACTGAAAGCATTCAGTAATAGAACATTTAACTGATTTTCAGCTTTCATGTCACTTTTTTGCTGGACTTCAGTAAACCAATTTACTGGATGCCTTTCAGTATTTTATTTTTTACTGCTGATCAGTAATTATAGACACATATCACTGAAATTCAGCAATTTTTACTGAAAGTGCAGCTAAATCACGCTTTATATCCGTCATTCATCTATCATTTCAACATCAAAGTAGCCAGTTTACTCTTGTTCTGTGTGTGGATATTGGTTGCGAATTCACTCTTGCTCTGTGTGTGGATATTTGCTGCTCATTGTGAAACCGAAAACGCCGACACGTGAAGCCAATCGAATAAATCATGGGTCACAAAAGATAGTGAACTTGCTTGAGAGCGTTGTTGAATGGATCAATGTACGTATTTTGTATAAACGAATGTTTCGGGTTTCTTTTGACATTCTAATTTTTTGCAGCCGGAAGATGACATCGAGCAGTTTATATCGAAATCGAATCGAAACCAAGGCACGAAAAATCCAGTTCTCATCTTTTTTCGTGGCCTGCTCCTAGGGAGCACGTCTAATAGACATGGCCTGGTGTCCAATCCGTTTCTAGGAAACTCGGTCCATGGCTGCATTCCCCCACCCCCGGCTGCATCCGATATCCCTCAGGTCAGACTCCACTTGATCCAGCCAACGAGCTCGCTGTGCTCCTCTGCGCCTCGTGCCGAACGGGTCGCTGACGAGCACTTTCCTGGCAGGGCATGAGTCCGGCATCCTCATCACGGGACCCAACCAGCGTATCCTTCCAGCTTCTCATCAGTTCCCCAATAAGAACCCAATCAGTTCTCAACAGTTCCCCAATAAAACCCAATAAGAACAGCGCAGGGGAAAGTTTCATAAAATTTGGAAATCGCTATTATTCGGCAGGCATTATCAAACATTTTTTCAAATAAATTTTATTAAAAAAAATTATGGGTTTTTGTATTACACTGTATTTCAGTAATAAAACTTGCTAGCTTTTCAGTAAAACCAGAATTTTAAATATCTGCTGATTATTCAGCAAAACAAAATACTTTTTACTGAAAATACAGCAAACAAACTCTCATTTAATTTTACTGAAAAGTCAGTGGTCACTTTGCTACACTTTCAGTAAATGAACTTTTACTGAAACGATTACTAAACCTTCAGCTGAAAAAATTTCAGTAAAATTTTACTGAACTGCGGTAAAAAAAATTTAGTGTGTTGTAAGCGGTAGCCAACTCCAGAATTCGCTTCATTTATCGATTCGTCGATTTATCTGTTTCTGTTACTCTTGTTAGCCGCCTCTACCTTTAGTCGCCCCTGGTGACATCTACACCGCATCTCGTAGGCGCTAAATCGTAGCGGCCAAGGTCGCTACATATGTTATCAAGTTTTTCAGTGTCTTTTGGGATTACTTTGTTGAAGATTATTGACCTTTGAACATCTTTTAATAATTGAAGAACTTCTTCTTCTTTTTCTTCCTTGCCACTACAACCTCGTGAGATCTTGGCCTGCTATTGCTAGCTTTCTGTGACTTAGTTATACCCGTAGCTGGATAGTCAGTCCTGCGTTCGGAGAGGCGGTCCAGACGGGATTCGAACCTCGGTCCTGCCGTGTGGAGACCGGCGTCGCTGAATTTTCTTGAAGTACTTACGTGAGCCGGAACGGAAATCCGGACACCTTTTTTTCTTGGTATCCGAGGAGGAGATCTACATAGAGACCCATGGGACCACCGATTGGATACTGCCGGAGTCGTACCAACTAAAACCTTCTCGAGCCTTTCACCAAACATTCCCAGATCACCAACGGCGGTATAACATTGGAAATGAATGGTACAGACGATTTTTGCCATGGGCAACTCGTCACGGCGTCGCGCTGTGACAACTTGGTGAGGGTTATCGGGCGTCTTAGCTTCACAATCACCGTTGGTCACCGAAGAGCTAATGAGACTCTTTAAGTTTGCATCGGTAATCTACTGCCTGTCGCGGTAGCCTGGTTTTCCATGGAGATCATAGCCGCCGCTACAGTATGACACCGGGATCACCATTAATGATATGGTTCTCCGGAACGGTCTCAGTCGTACCTCTGTCGATGCGAATACGTCGATGTTGCAGGCGGGTAAGGATCATCCTGATGGTCTCTACATTATCGCGCCAGATGATTCGACGGTTCTCCACAGTCACTTCTTCTCCCACCTGACAAATCATACGACGTCTCACAGGGATGAAGCGAGGGCACTCAAACATCACGTGCTCTGGTGTCTCTCTTAGCTCCGGACACTCCGGACAATGTGCCTCCTGAATGACTGTTCATCCGCTCAAGGTGATCTTGGAAGAAGCCGTGTCCTGTCATCAGTTGTGTTGTGAAGAACTCAACTTCACCAAAACGCCATGATCTCCAGGACGTTACTTCTTGGATGAGCTCACGAATCCAGGAAAAAAATCCTGCTGCCACTGATTAAGTGAGACTTTCCTTTCGGCTATTCTAACCGTTAGATAGTTGCAGCCAGTATCTCGACATCGGGCGTAGCACCTAGTGTCTTCCGCGATGGGGATATGGAGTGGCATCATCCCCGCAACCTCACAACAGGAGTCATGATACGCCGTTCGGAACGCACTCCCTGAGCCAGATTCCTGTAGAAGAACTTAAGGGTCTTCCGATGAACTTTATGTTCAATAAGATGAGAGAATAAAATCCGGACACCTTCAATTTGAGCCTAGCTTGGCGATCGATTTATGCGTAAGGGAAATAAATTTTAAAAAAATTCTTATCAATTCTTCTTTGAGCACCTTCCTTCAAGGCAAGTGCAAAAAGCTCCGACAAAAAAGGTCAACCTACGGAGCAATTAACAAAAGAGTAACAAATGACAGAATTTTGTACGTCAAACGGAAAACCGGACAGTTACATTTCTAAGCATCCATTACGGTTTCAGTGCTCAGTATGCAAGTTTTAACACTTGCTATTATGTTATGACTGATGTAGTCGATTCTTGGCCGCCGTGATAAGTGTGTGGATGCTCAGATCATCTAAATTTGCTAATAAATTTTTATTTAAAAATACGTCATACAACACTACTGGAGAGAAATCTCATTATATTTCCTCATCAGGACGGAAAAAGTGTTCAGCCAATGAGTAATTTTACAAATATAAGCAAACCGACAGTTTGAGATATTATTAAAAAAAAATATTAAACTACACAAAGTATTGAAAAAACAAAGAAACTGTATTTTCTAAACCAAAACTTTCTTTCATTTGTCATGTTTAGTATTCTCGATCTTGATGTTAACACCGCATTTTGCGTTAACCAAAACGAATTAAAACCGGAACACTTCACCTGAGCTTTAGAATCGAATCACTTCTTTTCCCAGAAGCACACACACACACATACTCCTGTAGCGCGTATCAAAGCAAAATTCCTTTCAACTTTGTAGGTTTTTGTCAAGAGTAAACTATCTGCAGCTATTAGAGCCTTACAGTGTAACCGAAACCCTGCTGGAAGCTTCCGCTGGCGTATCAACGATCAACCCCAGATGCACGGATGGAACGAGCCACTCACTTACCAAAGTAAACTGTGCGATCAGACGACACTTCCCAACAACGACACACACACACACACACACGGTTGCATGAAGCTGTGCATGTCCACCGACGCGTTGAAAATGGTGCCCATGACAACCTGCGTCGTGCTGACAGTGCGCTGCTTTTGTTTGTTTCCTTGCTACGACGACTACGACAACGTCGAGCGATTACGGGCGATGCAACCGACAAAGGCCGTACCACCAAACAGGAGATTGGAATCCGCTTTCCTCGACCAGCTTTTCCCCCGCGCCATGGTGTCAACCGTTTCGGGGCCGGGGACGGCTAAAAAATGTGTCTTTATTCGATGTGTGTTTGTGTTCGTTTATGACTGTGGTGCAAAGCGTTTAAGGCAAGTAATTGTTTTATGCACGCGAAGCGATAAAGCGTGTTAAGGTGAAAACCTCCGCCTGTATCACGCCGTACGTGTGCGACGAGATATCCACTTTTGTCACAAGCAAGATTGTGCCCGGCTTCGGGCACAAGAAGCACAAGCATAAAGCGAGATCGGATCCCGTTGCCAGGACAATCGGATCGTTCGAGGGAGCATTTTGTGTTTGACGGTGCAAGTCGAGAACATAAAAGTACAAGCCAAGCATTAAAAGCGGCTCTCCCATTGGGGAATGGGACGCCCAGGTGCTCGGGAGTAGCCTTTGTCCCACCGTGTGCGCCCTCTTCAGATGAAGATACGTTTGTACACATGTGTCTTTCAGGATTTTTGTCCGTCGAATGAATTGGTACCTTGTCCGTGTTTGATGCTGGCTGTTTTTGTTTCAAAGTTTCCAGTATAAACTGTTGTGTGGTTATGCCGATCGTTTCCTGCCAATTCAAAGAAAGGGCTTTTGTTGCCTTGCCTTGTAAAAACGCTTTATCGTGGTGTCACCGGTTTTCATACAAAATCACGCTTTTGCACGCTTGAAGTGGCCCGATGTAAGCAATTCCGGGTAAGTCGGTAGGTCGTAAAGTGAAGCTAACGCATGGCGCTCGGTTTTCGGTTTGCAGCTATTTTTATAATCCTACGACATCATTTATAATCTTCGCTGTTTTCCTTTCGTTGAACCACGGGCGCACATTTTGTCAAATTCCTTTCAACTTTGTAGGTTTTTGTCAAGAGTAAACTATCTGCAGCTATTAGAGCCTTACAGTGTAACCGAAACCCTGCTGGAAGCTTCCGCTGGCGTATCAACGATCAACCCCAGATGCACGGATGGAACGAGCCACTCACTTACCAAAGTAAACTGTGCGATCAGACGACACTTCCCAACAACGACACACACACACACACAC
>KZ062191.1:55431-102349 GCA_002091835.1 Anopheles maculatus
CACACACACACGGTTGCATGAAGCTGTGCATGTCCACCGACGCGTTGAAAATGGTGCCCATGACAACCTGCGTCGTGCTGACAGTGCGCTGCTTTTGTTTGTTTCCTTGCTACGACGACTACGACAACGTCGAGCGATTACGGGCGATGCAACCGACAAAGGCCGTACCACCAAACAGGAGATTGGAATCCGCTTTCCTCGACCAGCTTTTCCCCCGCGCCATGGTGTCAACCGTTTCGGGGCCGGGGACGGCTAAAAAATGTGTCTTTATTCGATGTGTGTTTGTGTTCGTTTATGACTGTGGTGCAAAGCGTTTAAGGCAAGTAATTGTTTTATGCACGCGAAGCGATAAAGCGTGTTAAGGTGAAAACCTCCGCCTGTATCACGCCGTACGTGTGCGACGAGATATCCACTTTTGTCACAAGCAAGATTGTGCCCGGCTTCGGGCACAAGAAGCACAAGCATAAAGCGAGATCGGATCCCGTTGCCAGGACAATCGGATCGTTCGAGGGAGCATTTTGTGTTTGACGGTGCAAGTCGAGAACATAAAAGTACAAGCCAAGCATTAAAAGCGGCTCTCCCATTGGGGAATGGGACGCCCAGGTGCTCGGGAGTAGCCTTTGTCCCACCGTGTGCGCCCTCTTCAGATGAAGATACGTTTGTACACATGTGTCTTTCAGGATTTTTGTCCGTCGAATGAATTGGTACCTTGTCCGTGTTTGATGCTGGCTGTTTTTGTTTCAAAGTTTCCAGTATAAACTGTTGTGTGGTTATGCCGATCGTTTCCTGCCAATTCAAAGAAAGGGCTTTTGTTGCCTTGCCTTGTAAAAACGCTTTATCGTGGTGTCACCGGTTTTCATACAAAATCACGCTTTTGCACGCTTGAAGTGGCCCGATGTAAGCAATTCCGGGTAAGTCGGTAGGTCGTAAAGTGAAGCTAACGCATGGCGCTCGGTTTTCGGTTTGCAGCTATTTTTATAATCCTACGACATCATTTATAATCTTCGCTGTTTTCCTTTCGTTGAACCACGGGCGCACATTTTGTCCATCAGATGCTCAACGTGGACAGGTTCGTAAACCTTGCTTTTTTCTCTTTCGGCCACACTCGACTGTCGCTTAAGACGACCAGAGCTGTTACTTTATCGTCTTGTAGGCGTTTGCTTCCTGTCACATGGGGGATGCCATCAAGCAGTTTTAAGGCGCTTTTTTCTGTTCCCTTTATCGCCGTTGTACTACGATCTTCAAATCAAACAGGAAGTGACGTCGAAAATTGGGCACCGAGAGCTGTGGAAGTGAAGCAATAAAAGTCACTCACTTACATTTCGCATTGAGTGTTGTTTACAGAGCTACTTTTCGGTATTTTGATCGGAAAATACGCTTTGACTCCACTTGTTTACGAACACTTCGGTGGATTTGCTGGGTGGCCTGTAAAAAAAAAAGTTTCACTGTTCAATTGTGTGTAGCTCTTGTTTGATCGTATTTCGCTGCAGAAGACAATTCAGCATTTTATGACACTGACAGGAACGATACCGAATAAAAAGACCGCCGCCCATCATCGACACTTTGCCTGCTGCCTGTTCGGGTAACGCTAAAGTGTAAGAAATATGGTAATTAAAGGTTTTTATTGCATTCACTGGTTGGTGCCAGAATTTCGCTGCATCTTTACGAACGCGTACACGGGCGCAACTGACAAAACGGCCCGTTTATAGTCGCCGAAATCTGGCGTAATTAGGGGGTAATTAAAATTTCGCCGTCCAGCGTTCGCTCCTTCCACCGTTGGACCGTGTCAAAAATGTAATTAAACTTTTCAACTATGAAACAAACGGCTCCAAAGGGACCGCCCGAGCGGTAACCGTGACTGTTTCCGTGCATCGTAAGTAGTAAACGGGGTTTGGTTCCGGGGTTTTTATAACGTTTGATCATCGCTTACCGCGGTATTGTTGATTTGCGAGCCCAAATGGAAGGGAAATAATTACTGTGAAATAAAATGTCAACACGCTTTTGATGTTTTGTTACACGAGCGATTTAATTGGCAATATATTAATAGCATTGCGAAGGCTGCTCGAGTGGTAGTACGTTTCGCTTCTTGTATTAAAATGTGTTTTCATTTCAATTATCAAGAGCTTCGCGGTGACTTATCGTAAGCCGTGGGCCGAACGCACGTTTGAGCAAGGAATGTATATCCCACGTACATTTCGAAGAGTTTATTTTCAGCTGGAATTCACAGTTGAGTAAAAATATTTCAACAGCTCACAATGCTATGGTTGTTGAAGTGTTTGCTAAGGAACGCCTCTAACAAAAACCCGAAAGTTGCATCCGCAAAACGAGTGCCAGGAGATGCAATTTTATGGTGCCATGCATCTGTGCTCTGTAAATCTCGTTCGCCGAAAGCTGCACATCAGCGTTCCGTACACATTTTTTTCCACGTATGAAGCAAACAACTTTTAAAAACATATCTCCAAAAAAAGGAAAACAAAACCACGATGCGCAATGGTGAACAACTTTAACTAGCACCGAGCGACAAGAAGTGCATCTGCATTCCTCGGGCAATAAGTGCGTCGTTCGGGCGAACGAGAGCGAAAGCTGAGTGGAAAATGCACTGAACATTTCGGAAATGTGGCGTTTTTTTTTTTTTTTTATTTGCTACCACCCAGTCACAGGCTCGCGCAAACTTTAGACTGTTGCTAACGAGTCTGTTGAGTGCCGACGGAGCTAGCATCTTTCCTTTGCCAACGATTCGGTCGGTAGGATGGAAATGCAAATGCAACTTGCATTCACCCCGTCCGACAAACGTGTGCTTGGCTCGGAAGTGTGTTTTTATGCCTCATTTTCTTTCGCAAAACCGGAAGATGAGGGAAGGAACGCTAGCGCGCAAACCTAAGGCTCGGGCGATGTGATAATGATGATAAGCACGTTGCTGACGCTGTTAACAAGGATCAGCATCAGGGTGATGAATGGGTTTATCTTTAGTGCTGCCGAGACACGGTTGGTTTTTGCTGTACTTTCTTCACGTTCGTTTGTACTCAACACACACATACACATTCGCGTTGACTGTCACATTGGCGACGTATTTGTCAGGAAAGAGAGAGATGAGATGATCATGGATGATAATTTGAAGGAAACGAGAAAGGAAATGGTTTTTTTTCGATTCTGCCGGTAATTTCTCGATATCAAATAGTTTTAGTGTTGTGCTTAATGAATCTTATCAAAAGAGTCATTCATATGAATCTTCAGTGAAGAGTCATTCAATTCATGAGTCGACACCAAAAAGATTCATGAATCTCCAAAGATTCATGAATTCTCAAAGATTCATGAATCCTCAAAGATTCATGAATCCTCAAAGATTCATGAATCCTTAAAGATACGTGAATTCTCAAAGATTCATGAATCCTCAAAGATTCAGATTCAGATCGATTATTATCTACGAATGAGTTAAAATAGAAATCAAAAAGCGTAAAGAATGAAAGATGAATTTTGGAGAATACACGAATTTTTGAAAATTCGTGCATCTTTGAGGATTCATGAATCTTTGAGGATTCATGAATCTTTGAGGATTCAAGAATCTTTTGGGGGTTCATGAATCTTTGTGGATTCATGAATCTTTTTAATAGAGATTCAGAGTCATTCATTCAGTCCAAAGATTCATTCAGATTCATGAATCTGAATCAGATTTACCCAACACTAAATAGTTTGTTCTATTTAATATAAACATGAGAATAAATATCATTTAATTTGAACTTTTTTATATTCCAGTATTTAAAACATTATTTATAAAAAAAACATCTTTTATGATGGATTTTCACGACTACATGAAGTGTTGTTTTTTTATAATCTCACAAAGTTTTCTTATTGCGATTTAAGGAATATACGTACAGTTAGAATGGGAATCATTCAGATTAAGCTAAGTAATGCTTCACAAAATGGTACAAAATGGTACAAAGGCTAACTAGAGTGCCCATGAAGGGATGTTTTGTGTTTATCCTAACACTTATTTCCTATGACTTACCAAACTGTTACTTATATTAACACTTAACAAGCATTACATCCTGGTTCCTGAGTGTTAATCAGAGGGAAAAAGAGGCTGCGCAACGATTCTAGAAACGTTGTGCTAAGGTTACTTCCTTCAGTGATTTTACTCCAGCCATGGAATACAGATCAGAGTTCCGCGTGGAGCACGGCTTGCATCCATTATCAGGTGCAGCATTTTGTTTGGCATGTCTTGTAGTCTTTTGTGGTGAGTCCTTGCACACGAGTCCCACACCGGACACGCATAAATAACCACTGGTAATATAATGTGCTTGTCGGGATAGACGGGATCTATGACATATTGATGGGTACAGGCATATTTAAATGAGTGTGTCACCTCGATAATACGTCTTCAAACTGTCCACAAAAGATCACGTTGAAAACTATGGTAATTCCTAGATGATAGAAGTTCCGGATGCACTAAGTCCAGCTCTGAGAAATAAGTGATCTTCTATATCGGTGCAGAAATGTCATCGCCTTAGTCTTACTCAGGTTGATTTTTATCTTCGAATCTGTAGCATAGCGAAGCGAAACGTCCAGGTAACGCTGCATCCTACTTTTGAGATCTACTAGTTACCGCCATGGTTTCTTATAATCTTGATACAGTACAGTTCAAAGGCAAGGTAGATCATGTTTCTAAGGAACACTTAGACGTCTACTTTCGCATCAGTTTATATCAAATTATTAGACAAAATCACTTCATTACTTACTTATCAGGCGCTACTACTGCTAGCGGTTTTGACCTGCTGCAACAATCCTCGATACCGCTCACGGTCTAGCGCCGTCGTCTGATAATTCAATTTCCCGGACGTTCTGGCGGACGCATCAACGCCATTACTTCAGTCTCAATTTGGGTCTACTACGCCTCCTCTGTCCATGTGGACGGCCTAGAAGGACTTTACAGACTGGGTCGCCCGGTGCCATTCTCATGATATGACCAGCCCACCGGAGCCTGGCGAGCCCTCCATTGTCCTTTCACACATACGGGGCCAAAAATCTTTCTGAACATCTTCCCCTCTAATGCGGCTAAGAGGGTTTCGTCAGTTTTGGACAGGGTCCATGTCTCAGAGGCGTATGTATGTCCATGTATTAGAAGCCTCCATTGGAACTATGAAGGTTTTAGCAAAATCACAGTGCCTTTAAATAAATGTTTTTCAGATTAGCCAGAAAGCAGTGGAAGAATCATATAAAATGCTCCAAAATATACTCTCCAGTGACTGAGTGACTCTCCAGTGGATCTCAAGTGTTCCTACAGAATAGATGATACTTTTATTTAAATTATCGATTAAATTAACACAGCTGGCCCTACCACCGACAACCATCATTTTCATCATCTTCAAAACATAAAACGCCTATCATTGAAGCCTCATAAAAGGCAGCCCATCAAGAAAATATTAACGATCGCACCATCCCCAAGGTCAAGCGCGTTCATTGCCTCCGAAAGGACACACTGACCGGTGCTGGAAATTATTCGCCAACTCAATTTGGCTTCGTTGGATTAACTTTGGGTGTGATTTATGAAACATTTAACGATGTCTCTGTCCGCGCTCAGTGTTGCCCACTGGTGGTTGCAGCGCGAAGCCTAGCAAAACGGATGTATTATCCAACACAACGTTGAATGAGTTTGTCGGATTAGTTTGTGTTGGCTGTATGGTCCGATTTCCGACAAGGCGCAAGTAAAAAAAACAGATTCCGACCTTAAACAGGTCACTTCAATGTATTTCTCGCTCTCTCTCTCTCTCTCGAGGGCAACTGTTGCGGTGGTTGTACGCCACTGAAACAACATTCGCCGTGTAATTTCGTTTTTTCCTTGAAAAGTTATTAATCTGCAACCAGCTAAGGATGTTTTTGTTTTTACTCCCTAAACGAATCACTAACATGGCGGTGTTCTTCTCGGTTTTTTTTTTCTTTACAGGCCGGCGTGACAGCGTTTAACCTGGACGATACCACCTCCAACTACTCCGGCACACCATCGATACGGAAGAAAAGCTTCCAGATCTACAGTGGCGCAGGTAGGTACCGGTGGCTGGATACGGAAACGTTTAATCACGCTATTGGGCGCAGTTGTATGTACCGAGCGAAGGAAATACAGTCTACTTTTTGCTTTTCGCTTTCCCTCGCAAGGAAGCCGAGTTCTCAAGGGAGTCAAAAATTGACGAATTTTGTGTTCGTTAAGATACGGTTTTTTTTTCGCTCAACAAATCCCTCGGCTCCGCATCGCCAGGGAAATCATTATCAAATTGTATTAATCATAGCCGTAGCCTAATTGAATGCGATGGAATTATCGCTTGGAAGGATAACAATTTCACCAGCGTTTTTTTCTTTTCCACGAACCAGCAACACTCCACACTGGTGCGCTGGAGTGGTTTGAAGTGGCCGATGTTGCTGTTAGCAACGGTACGCGGTGGAGCAGTGCTCCCGAAGGACAGATCGTATAGGTTCATTGCGCCTGAACGTAGATAGACTGCTGTCTCATTTTTATCCCATTTTCCAGGGAAAGCAAGCGTAGATATCTGTGTGTTTTAGGAAGTACACGCTCTAGCCCGCATCATTATCGCGCTAGGTCCCAGGTACGAAGCGTCCTACCGAGCTAGTCAGCATGCATGATGTCTGGGCCCGGCCGACGTTCGTGCTGTGGCATTAATTAAAAATTCATATTACATTAATTAATAATAAACCATCTGGCACCGGATCGGAACGATGCGCAAGGTCGTTGCCGGCGTAAGCTCTCGGTGCTGGCTGCAATTAGCAACTGATTTTTGTAGCTTGCTAGTTTTAAATCAGTTTAGCTTTGAACCTGCCATCGCTGTTTCGGTGTGAAGCCCGGACAAGGCAAGGCAATATGCAAATCGAGATTAAACTATCTGTAGTCGCACACAAACGCACGCACACACATACGCTGCTCGGTTCAAAGTATTCATAAACAGTAATTTGGTGCCAGGCCAGGCAACAAACCACAGGCGAGAGAGCTTCAGATGTCGTGAGCGTGAAAGGATAAAGGTTTTCTCCGCGTTCCCTTGCATAGTGGAAATTTTCGGGAACCTTTAACTCGAGATTGCTTTCAACCAGCACCAATCAGGGGTTGGGTGGTACGCTGTTAGTACCGGATCTTCACCGCCACCGGTTTACGCTTTATCGCCCAAGAAGTCATCGACTGGAAAAGCTATCTCAGGCCATACACACCTTTTGATATGGGGATTTACGTGTTTTTGTTCCCGGAAGATCATTTAATCATTGTTTGCGAACCGACCAGGACCTGTTGAGGAGAAGATTATGTTTTTTAAACGATGGAACATTTTACAGTCGTTGCCGCAAAATTTTGACTCTAAAGAGCATATTATACGCGAGTTTATTCCGTCCGCTGATTTTGGCTTCTATCTGTCAATATAGACTTCTCGCAGAAAAATGCTCTCCGCTCGTGTAATAACACATTTGGTACCGATGTGATTTATATGTTTAAAATTATAAAATGATCTAGCATATGCAGATGGCAACAAATTTCAAGTGTAACTTACATATGTGCTTCTTTATTGCTTAGCATAGATTCCACATGTAAAAAAATAAAACAACTGTTTGTGACAGATGTTTGCCACCAAAAACGAATTCGGAATTCTGCTGCTGAGTTCGGATTTTCGGAACGACATCTATCTGTCAAACGCGTTTTGAAGGATGGAAGACAAAAGCGATGACAGCATTTTACACCGTGTAATAAACCCCTAAGTCACCAAGTTTTGACAGAGCGCATCAATTTTCACACGAAGGCATCAATTTTTGACTGGAAGTCAACAATTTTTGACTCTGAATAAAAACAGAACAAATTCCATAGTTCTGTCGAACTATCGGCACAAAGAAATCCGTCGAACTATCGGCACAAAGCAGATCGGACAAAAATAGACACACTGCCGAAAACTGCTACAGTTATCCTGCTATTTACAAGTCTAAAATAAAAATTCAAATTTTGTTTATGCATAAGTTAAATAAATTAAATAAAACTTGGTTTGATTGAACATACATTGTATAATGTTAGTTTTTCATATCTGCGATGCAAAAGTATAAAATTTGCTGTAATGTGACAATATTAGATGACTTAGAGTTAAAAAATTGATGCGTTAGAGTCAAAAATTGATGCGCACTGTAAAAAAATTGGTGCCTTCGTGTCAAAAATGGATGCGCTTTGTAAAAAATTGGCGAATACGAGATAAAAATAGGTTACTTAGGGCCAAAATTTGACGGCAACGACTATGTATGCTTTTGCCCAGTAGACGAACGATTACGGACCGGGGGCGGCCCGGTGGTGATGCGACAGCGGCGCCGGTCTTCACACGGCAGGACCGAGGTTCAAGTCTCATCTGGGCCGTTCCCCCATAGTGAGGATTGACTAACCAACTATGCGGTATCAATTAGTCTAGTAAGCCAGAAATGGCAGGCATGACCTTAAGAGGTCGTTAGGCCAAGAAAGAAGAAGAAGAAAAATTTGTTTATGCATATGTTAAATAAATTAAATAGAACTTGGTTTGATTGAACACACATTGTATAATGTTAGTTTTTCATATCTGCGAAGCAAAAATATAAAATTTGCTGTAATGTGACAATATTTGATGACTTAGAGTCAAAAATTGGTTCGTTAGAGTCAAAAATTGATGCGCACTGTTGTGCCTTCGGGTCAAAAATGGATGCGCTCTGTAAAAAAAAATGGCGAATACGAGACAAAAATAGGTTACTTAGGGCCAAAATTTGACAGCAACGACTATGTATGCTTTTGTCCAGTAGACGAACGATTAAATTTATTCACCGAACTATAGTGCTTCTTTCTGCTATGCACAGCACAGTGGGCATGTTGAATCACATTTCAAGGATTGAACGATGCGGGCAATAGACGAATACGAAGGAATTTTATTGAACGAATTTATGCATTATGGTCGAAATGCAGAAAAACAGAAATTGTTCAGGAAATTAAGGACTCGTTCAGATTTGTATCTTGTAAATTTTTACACAAAAAAAATGCATTTTTCTTGCTACTTGGGTCACTTGGGTGTGCTCTTTGAATTCAGTCTTAAATTTGGAAAAAATCACCCTTTTTAACTGTAAGACTTTATAATATATTTTTTTGGGTTTAAATCCCAGCCATAATCCCTCAATGCAGAGTGAGGTCAAACACGCACCGATGTGGAAAAATCCTAACCCTTGTTCCAACGCTCGTAACATCCTTGTTCGGACGGTGTTAAATTGAGTTGTGTAAATAGTACCAGACGAAATGGTCGCTCAATTTGCAATGCATGACACAACGATGTTTCGGGGTACATACATTATTAAATTGTTCTTCGCATACCTCGACAACTGAGTGGAGGAAGTGTTCTCGAAAATTCTCGGTGCCAGAAAACCTTTTTTGTTTATAAAACCATTCCTTTCGGACAACTGAAACACAACAACACAACTGTTTCCTATTTGTTTCCTCCGAAAAAACCCCAAAAACACAGACCATGAATTCAATGTTCCGAGTGCGGACTGAGACGAAAGTATCTCAACAGTCATTAGACGAGGATGTTCTCGGTGTCATGTTTGTCATGCAACACGTGTTGACTGCCAGCACCGAACCGAAGCTCCTGCGTGGAAAGTTTTCCGTAATTGAATTCACCCTTGTGGACGTTGGGACGCCGACCAACAGCGAAACCAATTTGCTATCGAAGCTCTGTGACACTGTTACGGGGAACTGTTGAGAGATATTGACTGGAGATCGCTGTGTTTGAACTGTACAATGAGGGCGCAGAGCAGTGCGAAACCCTAGTCGAATGGTCTGGATGGTTTATTTCGAACCATTAACGATTCGAGCGATTCTTTGAATGCATCAAACACACTCGCTTCTTGGTTTTATTTCGTTACTTTACCTTTTTTCCTGTGTGCCAGCGGTAAAAAGTACTCCTGAAGATGGTGGTTGAGTAGTGTGCAACATAAAAGGGCTCGTTTCTTTGAAGTAACTAGCCAAGCAACTTTCCCATACAGTGTGAGAGGTTTCTTACCGGGTTTTGTCTTGGCTGACTTCACCATACAAAGGAATCGTATTTCGCAAACAGACAAACGCTCGCCCCGAAGGCAAATAGCGCAAGCAAATGTAATCATGCTCATGTTTGCCTTTGTTTATTTCCCCTGCTCTCCCGTGCGGCCACTTCAGCTGAACCAGAAACGCATTTTCAGATACACAAATCGAACTTGTCGTGTGTCAATGGTTTGCAACGGAACGCGAGAAACCTTAAATCCTGTAACGTGCTTTTTTTGGTATGCCATGGTTTAGGTTGCAGTTTGTGAGGTTGCAAAGAAAATGCAGATTTTTCTCACTATTCCGCAAATTGATGCTCCACTCAAACGATCGTTTTAATAATCCGCTTTTAAAGCAGTAAACCGATTATCGTTATCTGAGAAGACAGCAACGACTATGTATGCTTTTGTCCAGTAGACGAACGATTAAATTTATTCACCGAACTATAGTGCTTCTTTCTGCTATGCACAGCACAGTGGGCATGTTGAATCACATTTCAAGGATTGAACGATGCGGGCAATAGACGAATACGAAGGAATTTTATTGAACGAATTTATGCATTATGGTCGAAATGCAGAAAAACAGAAATTGTTCAGGAAATTAAGGACTCGTTCAGATTTGTATCTTGTAAATTTTTACACAAAAAAATGCATTTTTCTTGCTACTTGGGTCACTTGGGTGTGCTCTTTGAATTCAGTCTTAAATTTGGAAAAAATCACCCTTTTTAACTGTAAGACTTTATAATATATTTTTTTGGGTTTAAATCCCAGCCATAATCCCTCAATGCAGAGTGAGGTCAAACACGCACCGATGTGGAAAAATCGTAACCCTTGTTCCAACGCTTGTAACATCCTTGTTCGGACGGTGTTAAATTGAGTTGTGTAAATAGTACCAGACGAAATGGTCGCTCAATTTGCAATGCATGACACAACGATGTTTCGGGGTACATACATTATTAAATTGTTCTTCGCATACCTCGACAACTGAGTGGAGGAAGTGTTCTCGAAAATTCTCGGTGCCAGAAAACCTTTTTTGTTTATAAAACCATTCCTTTCGGACAACTGAAACACAACAACACAACTGTTTCCTATTTGTTTCCTCCGAAAAAACCCCAAAAACACAGACCATGAATTCAATGTTCCGAGTGCGGACTGAGACGAAAGTATCTCAACAGTCATTAGACGAGGATGTTCTCGGTGTCATGTTTGTCATGCAACACGTGTTGACTGCCAGCACCGAACCGAAGCTCCTGCGTGGAAAGTTTTCCGTAATTGAATTCACCCTTGTGGACGTTGGGACGCCGACCAACAGCGAAACCAATTTGCTATCGAAGCTCTGTGACACTGTTACGGGGAACTGTTGAGAGATATTGACTGGAGATCGCTGTGTTTGAACTGTACAATGAGGGCGCAGAGCAGTGCGAAACCCTAGTCGAATGGTCTGGATGGTTTATTTCGAACCATTAACGATTCGAGCGATTCTTTGAATGCATCAAACACACTCGCTTCTTGGTTTTATTTCGTTACTTTACCTTTTTTCCTGTGTGCCAGCGGTAAAAAGTACTCCTGAAGATGGTGGTTGAGTAGTGTGCAACATAAAAGGGCTCGTTTCTTTGAAGTAACTAGCCAAGCAACTTTCCCATACAGTGTGAGAGGTTTCTTACCGGGTTTTGTCTTGGCTGACTTCACCATACAAAGGAATCGTATTTCGCAAACAGACAAACGCTCGCCCCGAAGGCAAATAGCGCAAGCAAATGTAATCATGCTCATGTTTGCCTTTGTTTATTTCCCCTGCTCTCCCGTGCGGCCACTTCAGCTGAACCAGAAACGCATTTTCAGATACACAAATCGAACTTGTCGTGTGTCAATGGTTTGCAACGGAACGCGAGAAACCTTAAATCCTGTAACGTGCTTTTTTTGGTATGCCATGGTTTAGGTTGCAGTTTGTGAGGTTGCAAAGAAAATGCAGATTTTTCTCACTATTCCGCAAATTGATGCTCCACTCAAACGATCGTTTTAATAATCCGCTTTTAAAGCAGTAAACCGATTATCGTTATCTGAGAAGGAAGATAAATCTACATTATGTTACCATGTTTGTCATGTTTCTCTGACGTTCCAACAGGTTCAACATAAACTTTTACTGTTTAGTGCTCATCGAAAGTGTCTTCAAGCAAAATATAAATACACAAAAACAAATTGGTTACTGTCAAAGAAACGATGTCGTGAAGAACGAAAGGAGCAACCCATCAGATCGGCAACTTCTAAGCACTTTGTCACCACATATGACAAACTGCTTTTTGTGTGTGGTAAGAAAAACTTTCAGACCCATCGTAACAGCGTATGGCGATCCCCATTATTGACACCCTTCGACAATGGAACCGAAGAAGCGGTGGATAAAGTTTGGCTAAACTTTCCTTTCTTTCGCCTGACAGTCGCCACAAAAGCCCTTGCGCCTTGGTACACTGATAATGAAAGCTCTTTATCACTGTTTGTGATCACTGTATACGGTAACTCTTTGGTAACCCCTGATCACCTGACCTTCTCCGCACCTTTTGGCGAATTGACGAGGTAACAATCGCCCAGCAACATAATTGAGTTTGTAAACTTTTTTATCAATTTCCCAGCGAAGCTTGCACGTGCTGGAGCAAAATAATAAGCGAGCGAGTTTTTGTGCAGGCCATAAGTTATTCTGCCACCCGCCATAAGCATCGAAGCTGTAAAAGCTGTTTTACTGTAAGCAAGCTATCTCACAGTCCAAAACAATTCGAACGGTTATCAGGCAGCTTCGATGCGATGGGGTACAGTAAATCGTTTCATCGGGGGCTCGACGTCAAAATCCTTTGCCGGTGGGCCAAAGGCATTCTAAAATCCATCCATTACCGTATGCCGGCAGCCTAATGGAGCGTCATTCAATGTAATGTACTAGATACTGCTGCACGGTATTACGCTTGCATGATATAGTTCGCTCGGTAAACGATTTCTTGTTGGCCATGCCCGCCTCATGTACGTTCGGTGCAGGCCTTTGTTATGGTGAATGGACTTGCTGGAAACATTCGGTACAAACCGCATGAATGCTGGAACGCTCTTTAAGGTTTCGAACCCTTGCTCCGTCTAAATGGGGTAGTCTGAAGAAATCAGGCACGATAAGCCTTCCAGCAGCAGAAGAAGAACGGCTGCAGTTATGAAATATGATGTTTATGTACCCGAACCGGCCTCAGGGCGTTCAGCACCTTACTGTGGTGCTACTGTTTTGCGGTGCTGTTCTTTGAATCCGGAATAGCGTTCGATAGACGAGCCGTATCATGATGGTAGAGATACGTACCACAGCTAGCAGGCAGATGCTTCAATAAATGATTTCTGGACGAGTACTTCCGATTAACTTGAATATGCTCGGGCGAAACAGTTGCGGTCGTTACTGTAAGTGTGTGTGAAAGTAAGGAGATTTGGATTATCGAAAGTTCGAACCGAGATTACGAGATTAAACGCTTGTTTGAAAAAAGAATAACACATATACTATTCTGTGCAATACACCTTATGTATTCTACAATCGATCTCAAACGTCACGCATCGAAGAAATTGACGGTTTGTTATTTTTTTTGAGCTGTCAATAGTAGTGTTATTAACTTATCTGCCAAGTTGCACGTCAAAACATTCATCCGGGGAGGAGGTATCATTTATTTTGTGTGCTGCTACCCGTATGGTTATAGTTTTTCGTGATGTCTCATTTTGTAGAGCAAAGAATGTGCATAAGATTTTGTTTTGCGCAACGAATTTTCTTCATCGGATACGTTAAGAATAGTGAAGAAAGCTTTTGGGATGCAGAAATGAGTAAACAACTCTAAACTAAGTGGTATAGTGCGTTCCGGAACGGCCGTGAAAGTGTCGAAGACGAAGAACGTCCTGGGAGACCGTAGACCTCAACCGACGAAGCACACGTCCAAATAATGAAGGAAACGGTACAGCAAAATCGTCAATTAACGATAAGAGATGCCGTTGATGTTGGTATATCCACTGGATCAGTGAAAACAATTTTGAAGAATGTTTTAGACCTGAAGTTCGTCAAAGCTTAACTGGCACCGAATTCGTTGAATTTCTTCGCTGGTTCTCCGTGTCCATTTTGCCAAAAATTGAACCCACGTCGTTCCACAACCACCTTATTCTTCAGACTTGGCAGCATGCGACTTCTGGATATTCAATAAACTAAAACGACCGCTTTGGGGACATCAATTCGAGTCTAACGAACAGATCCAAGCCGCAGCGAGGGCGGAACTGAAAGCCATCCTTTGTAGAAGAGTTCAACAGCTGTTTCAAATCTGAAGGAGACGAAATCGATTTGGCAGAATAAATGCACAGTTTCTGAAATAAATGCAATGTCACCTTATTTTTTGACCACATTAGTATAAAGTAAAATATCGTCAGATGAAACATGATTGCCAGTTGTGAAGACTTTCACTATAATCTTCGTAATGGATTAGCTGAAAACTATGATACTGAGTTTAAAAAATATTAAACTTTTATTGATCCTTAGAATGAAATTCAGTCTCAATTATTTTCCTCTTGGTCTTGGTTTGAATTTCGTATCCAGCATACCATACACCATACACGGTAATTGACTATTCAGCTTTGGATAAGTGCAAATGCCTAAAGCCATTAGGCGTGGTAGGTCAAAATTGGTAAAGCTTGTAAGAGCAGAATAAAGATGCACAAAAAAGAAAGGTTCCCTTAAAGACATCCCGCCTACTAACCCTGTCAGGAACCAAGCAGAACGGAACGCCACACAAATTCATCTCCAGTAAGTGATGTTCCCTTGAGCTTTTCGTCCGTTTCTTTCTTGGCCCAATAAAAAATGCTCAAGAAAATCTTTTTATCGAAAGATTGTGGAAAGGCCAAACGACGAACCATTGCCCGGAGTCAGAAAAATCGATGCTGTGAATGGCTTAAGGGTGCGATTAGCGCGATTGTTGCGGCGTTGGTAAGCAGTACTTAAGAGGGTCAAACTAGAGGACCGTTTGGCATATCCGTTTTCGCTGCACTCACTCACGGTGTTTGAGTGCCTCCTACCACAAACACCTGTTGATGCTAGCTGCTGTGTGCGATTTTGGAACCGATAAGGCCCGTCTTTTTGGATAAGAATATTTGCACTCCTGCCATTAGCTTACCAACACTTTAGCAACATTAACAATCAATGCAGTGTGTGTATGCCTGTAAGCGCTTCGTAACACGGGTCGTCTAACGATCTAACAGTCCGCTCGAGACAATTAAACTAACCGGAACACCCGAGCTTCTTGTTGCTGTTTCGTGCAATTCAATTACAATTTCGGATCCGGTGTCGGAACTTCACGTGTCTGTGTAGATTCCAACCCTTCTCGTTGTGTAATTAGCACTTAAAACCAGCGAAACAAAGAGAGAGAGAGACATAGTGAACGGGTGTGTAATTCTGAAATCGTACTCGTAAGTGTGTAAGTTGATTGTGGCGAAAAGGCAACTTGAGCTGCGTTCGGTTTGCATCTGTTCTGAAAAGAAAACCACATTAGCCGGGTTTACACGGCAATTAAATGCCAATTACTCTAATTGGGCGGTAGGTTCGTGGGTGGACTGAGGTCGAACATTAAATGATTCGGGTTCGGACACGATTGGATAGCGATTACGGTGAGCTCATCTCGCAAACGGGTCGGAACAATTAGATCGAGGAGCAGCATCATTAGCAGTTACAGCGGAATTGACGAAGGTGTTATGTTTAAAGATTAAACCTCACTTCATGAAAGATTTGTTTAAGTTACGCACTTTAAGAATTCGTGGCATTGATTTATTATTACTAAAATCAATACTTAGTATGACCACCTCGCGCTTCAATAACGGCTTGCAAGTGTTGTGGTATACTTTCAACGAGCTTTTGGATGTGTTGAGGGTTCAAATTCTACCAACATTTCTCCAGAGCTTCAAACGGTTATTCACGGTTGGTCACGCCACCCTTTTTAACGTTTTGGTCTAGAATTTTCAATGTGCTTTTCTGGACACTGTACTTGGGATCGATATCTTGATGGAAAATATGTTTTCGCTTTACGTGCCGATTTCTTAAGATTTCTTTCCAGTATGCTGCTATTTAGTGTCGGCAGTCATTGTTTAATCAATTTTGTCAAGATTTCCAACCACATACCATGCAAAACATACTCACGCCACATTTTTATCGGCCAGTTTGTTGCCGGGAGTTTGTCCAAACTCGTACCCGCTGTTTTCGCCCAAAGAGCTCTCATCACTCCAGAGAACTTGTTTCCTGAAGTCCATTTGCTTATCTATGTACTTCTGGGAAAAGGTTGGACGCTTGATCCTACAAAGATCATCATTTGCTATTTGTCATTAGTATTGTTCACGCCTAACGGTTAGGTTATCCGCACTACGCACTCCCGAGCCGAAGTTAGATCGGATGAACTATAAGATCGGATGAATTATTACGATTAGGATCAGGAATTGAGAATAAGAATAAACAAATTATAATCACTCACAAACAAACCATCATCGCGTGCACACCTTACTTAAACCACTTGAGAAATTTATAGTAGATTATTCCATGACTCAACAAGTATCATATAAATGATAGAATCACTAACTAACATGCATATTTACTTTGCGAATCAAAGGTATACGTTACGCAAAGCTGTTTTATAGCATAGTTCCTGTAGTTTTCTACGCACAGTTCTTTCTGAGATGATTAAGTTGACATTTTCCTGTATCACACGACAGGTTATCGACAGATTTTTGATAACTGCGTAGCAATCATCATTATTTCATTTTCTTCCTGTACCAGTTCGGTCTTGCGACTGCGAAGTTCCTCGTACTTCTAATATATATTTTCCGTCCTCCGGCCTCACCTAAATCATATTTCAGAGCAATATTTCTGTTCGACAGACCTTCTTGACGATTTTTAACCATTAATTTGTGGATATCTATTTGTTTCCTTACCATCTTTCCTGATTGTAATGTCCACTTAGTAAGGTAAATCAACAGCAAGCACTTTTTTGACGTTTCCATGCTGTTTGACACTTTATTATTGACACTGCGTACTCTATCATGTCTACCAGAAAGATGAGTTATGTTGGTACTTATTCAAACTTATAAAAAATTATGCAACAAAACGAAGTAATGATGAAGTATTCATTTTTAACATAAAAAATGCTACAATTCGTCAATACGAAGCGTACTAAAATATCTAATGCAAGAAAAATTATAGCGATGTTACTATATTAACACCAAGTGCGTACTTATTTTTGTTCAGAACTGTAATCTCCTGTAAACTCACGATAATAAACTTACCAAACATAAGAGATTTTTAAATAAAATTTTAAAAACAATCATCCACGAAACAGCTTCGATTTAATTATACATTCCTGTAATGGTTTCATTCCAGTAAATCTGACACGAGTAGTTCAATGTTTTGTTCCCTTTTGTAATTAATATTTGCATTCTCTGATCTCCGTTTTTTGTTTTTACTCCAAACAGCCCAGGAAGAGCTGGAACCGCTGAACAACTTAAACGTCAACAACACAACCGAGGGTGTGTTCGATACATCCCGCTGCTGGAACACGGTCAAATGTTTGTTCAACGGTGTCATCTGTTCGCACAAATTTAAAAATGTCCAGGTAGGAACAAAACGAAGAAGCAATTCGACCCTAGAAACCAGACATACCAACAGCATCGTTTCGCTCCGTGTTCGGCCGTGTCAATATTTTTGTTTTTCTTTCTCCATCCTGGTCTACTTCGCTCTTTCTCTCTCTCCCTCTCGTTCATGGTTGAGTTGGATGATGTTGGATAAATGTAAAAAGTAAATCTCGCCCGTATCTCGATGCCACATCCGCGGTAGTGCACACCGTGTCCCAACTAACTAACGGCGCACGTAATCTGCTCATCAAAGTTTAGAGTCGCGAGACTGGTGGCCGCTCGAGAACCGGCTTACCGGCTAGTCAAATTGCAATATTACGATGGACTTTTGCAGCAAGATCCTTCCACTGTCGGGCGCCGTCTCGCTAAACGTCCACAGCACTGGGGATCGAGCGTGGCGCAAGGATAATGCGATAAGATTTTCCGTTTGCACGTTTCCTTGCGCTGCCCAGGGTTTTCACTTCAAGACGGTGAAATTACATTTAATCTACTACTGTTACCATTTGCAACCGGGGAGCACTCTAAAACAGGGACAAATCGTGCCTGTGACACATTTTACGAGCACCGTTCATCCAAAGCTTGGGATGGGAAAATGGTGGAAGTTCTTGCATTTCCCCATCGTCCGCACACAGACTTGTAGTTTAATTCCATTTTATACACCGTTTGGAAACAGAGTTTTCCCCGCAGAAAAAAAGAAACAAGCGTTGGGAAAAGTTGTTCTGCCCCGTACCATTCGGCTGAGCGGAGCGGATACAACTCGTACCTCTAGTTGCCAACATTTGCGTTTGCCTGCTCCGATAGCTCACGAAACAAAATATGTAACCACCTACGCCGGGCGGATGACTATGGATGAAGTTAAATATAGTGCAAAAACAAAACGAAAGCTTACCGGCGAAAAATGTGAAGTTTGCTGATGGATTTTTCAACCGAAAGCTGCATTTAATAGCCAGCGGCCAAACGGGCCTGACCGATCGTAATCAGAGCGATTGGTTTTTTTTTAGTTTCTTCCTTTGGAGTTGCGAGTAGCTACGGTCGTGTTTGTTCATCCGTTCGGTTTTATTTGAATAATTGTGCTTGTTTTGTATATTTTATTCGCGCTACAAACCATCACGGAGTTCGCGCACGAAAGACAGTGGGCTAGAGAATGGGGAATAAATAAAACAGAAATTGGAATGAAAATAAATAACGCACTGTCTTTCAGCCGGTATGTTGCATATCGAGTCACTGCTCACTGTTGCACATGCGATATTGTATTCACTTTACCATAACTATAGAGTTCCGGTACCATCTGCTATACCGTGTTCTGGTGAACGATTCTGATGAAAATGGCAAGAAAAAGGTAGTAATTCTTTTTCGTTTTAATACTAGAAACGCCGATGGGACTTTTTTTGTAGCATCGCACTCGAAAAAGGTGTGTTATTCCGTTGGCCGGCGTAACATATCATTGAAATTTTTCTGACTTTTATTTATATTTAACGATCTTTCGAATGCGCTCATAAAAAGTTGTGTGTCCCTTACGGTTCTTTAAAAAAATCTTGTTCACGCTAGAACCGCCATATCTAATAGTTGATAATGGTATTCTAAATTGAATTGGAAAGTGGAATAAAATTGAAATAAGAAGAGTATGCAAACTAAAGGCTGGACTTTGTCTCTTGCTAAGCTGGATGCATTTCTAGCGATTTTGTACATTCGCGGAGCTACTGAGTCCAAGGGCATGGAGATTGATCTTATGTGGTCTGAAAAATACGGACGTTCTACAAGAATGTGTGTAATAGGTTTCGCGAAATTATGAGCTTCCTGAGATTTGACGAAAAGTGGACCAGATCGGAACGATTGCACATCGACTAAATTTGTCCTGATATTAGATGTGTTTTCAAGATTTGTTTCAAACTGCCAAAGCAATTACGTACCTGCTCCTCACATTTCTGACGATGAACAATTGTTTCCATCCAAGACGAGGTGCCTATTTACGCAGTTTATGGTAACAAAGCCGGAAAAGTATGGGCAAAAGAATTGGATGGCTGTTGACGTAGATTCTTACTATGCTATCATAGTATTTCCTTACCATGGAAAAATTTTTGAACGTTCTGCGGAGGCGAGACTCGGAGATTTTGTTGTCAAAAAGTTAGTAGATCCATACTTAAACAAAGGAAGAAACGTCGTTTGTGATCATTTTTTCACCTCCTTAGAATAAACGAAATTTTTGAAATCCAAAAAAAACTAGATGTCTAGATATCTAGACGCGATTGTACTCTTCAAGCTAGGCTAAGAACTTACCATGGAGTACGTTGAAAATAAAAGAGCCTAAGTTAACTGTCAAGTGCTGGAGGTTCTCGTAGGCGCTGCCAGGTTCTAATGTCTTGTCACGAGGGCAAACGTACTAATGAATGCTTCACATGCAATAGACCAGTATGTGAAAAATGTATTAAAAGAGTTTCGGACGTATGCATTTCAGGTGAGTCAGGTTCTGAAGAAGCAATGTAATATTTTGTCCTGATGTCATTAAACCTAAAGATGTATTATAGATGCTTGATATCCTTGGTATGCAGTTGACATGATCGCAATTCGTTTTTTTTTTATTGATTAAGTTGCTAATAATGCTTTATTATACCTAGGGATGATGTATTTTAAAAATTGAACCACAATAAACCCTTAATTATGTCTAAATATGCATATATAACGAATGGGACAAAATTGTCCCATATGGCGGTTCTAGTAAGGTTGCAAAGTCCGGCGGTTCTAGTGTTAATTTACCGAATCCCGTATGTCCGTTACTTCGTGGGATAGTGTACAATCTTGCGCTTGATAAAGGGGAAAGATTTATGCCGAAGAAATAAGTCAATGGAACCAACCAGTCCGATGGGTGTGTAAGCATGTTAAAAACTAGGGATAGGGAAAACGCTTCCGGACGGGTTGCAATTGCACCGGAAGCAGTAGCAGTAGCGTGGTACCGTGAGCTTTTGCATCTGACATTCAAGTCCCTTTTGGCGAATGCAAGAATGTAAGAAACGGACACCAAATGAAATACTCCGTTCGCTCCGAGCTCCAAGGCTTTCAGCTTGCATTCCAGCATCCCGGGTGGCTGAACACTACTCAGCACGGCCATAGAAGTGTAAGCAGCTGAAGCCAGTCAAGTAAACCAATTCCAACTTGCAAGGTTCCTTCACTTCTCGCATATAAAATTTGCACAAGCCGGAACAGACAGCAGAGTCAATCCCATTTTGTGTGCCGAGACCTGTGTGCAGACAGTGTGCAAGACGAACCTAAGAGTTCCTATAGCGGGCACGAATCATTACTCCAGTGTACTCAATCTGACTGTGGTACGACACACGACCTAGACCATCGCGACCCTCCTGTTTTCTTGCCCCATTATGTCCAAGAAACCGACTGAAAACACACCGCATTGTGCAAAAGCTGTTGGTGGGCGAACGTTTTTTCTTTTATCACTCTATTACCACACCCAAATGCAACACTACTAGAAGGCGGCAGATGCATCAGCAGCAGCACCCACCGAGCAGCTGTATTCGGTGAATTTGTCGTGACATTGATGGGAAAAGTGTAGCGTTGAGGACAATGGAAGATGACATTCCAGTCGCAGGAATATATTTGAATCCTCCTCTCATCGACGACAAAAAACGCTCTTTCGTAGAATCCTAGCCATCCTAACCGGTGCAGAAGAAGTGGCACTTTTCTTTGTGACATATTTCTTCATTGTGTAGCACCTGACTACACAACGCCATTTTCTAGCGAATCTCTCCCGGTCTTGACGATCGGTTTTGAATAGGAAGCTTTGGGCAGCAAAGCTTTCCAAATACCTAATCACTAAGACTCGCCCAGCGCAGGGTACCGTTCGCATAGGGTTTCTTTCTTTTTGGTCGCCTGGTTGTCACTTCTATCGCATCGCTACTGTGAAAACCGCCATGACCACATCCTTTACGTTACGGCTGTATCTAAGCTTACACACATTCTTTCAGTGGTGCATAACGCTTCACGGCCAGTACCGACCGGCTAACAGCTATCGTTTACGCTTTCAGGTTGGTGGGGGAACTCTTTATTAAGTTGGTGGTTGAAGGTTGAACACCGTATCACCGTTTGTTTATGGTACACCCACCCCCCAAACGAACCACTAATAAAAAGGAAATGTTAATTATGAGTTAGTCAAGTGGCTTTTTGGTTTGGGGAAGGCTTCTCAGGGTTTTGGGTTGTGGTTATGTTAGTGAGTTGAACCCGTTCGAGTAGAAGCAGCTCAACGGTACTTGTACTTTTTCCCAGTTCGTTTGTGATTTATGTTTTCATAAACTTTGCTTTAGGCATAGTTATGCAAATAAAGCTTAATAAAGCAAAAAACTGATGCAAAAATAAGGCCCAAATCTCGAAAGGTATGCAATGCAAAATGAATATTAAACTTTACCAAGAATACCGATATGAATTATGAATTAAATCTTCTATATCTTTCTGAGCGCAAATTTT
Source organism: Anopheles maculatus (assembly GCA_002091835.1). Lineage (NCBI taxonomy): Eukaryota > Metazoa > Arthropoda > Insecta > Diptera > Culicidae > Anopheles > Anopheles maculatus. The sequence continues at coordinate 77,617 of KZ062191.1, forward strand.
GGTTTTAATTGATTCATTGAAGATTTATTCTTAAATTCGATATGCGTAACATTTTTTTTTATTGATGAATAAATTATAATTAGGGAAGATGTACCAATTCTCCACAGTGTTTTGTTTAAATTTGGCAGATGAGCAAAAAAAATGTGCATAGCTATGATAAACATCATAGAAGATCTGTTCTTTTATCTATTTTTAAAACAAAACTCTCATTTTTATTTTTAACGTTTTCTAGCATATAAATCGATAATTGAATTGAAATTAAAACATTGAATTATTCGAACACCGCTATCAAAATTTCATACGATTTGTTGTGTGTCAATAGTTACACGCAAGTTAGTGGATGAAGAAATGTTCGATTTTTCTAAACGATATAATAGTATTGAAATTTATTTTCATCTCGTTGAATGTTTATTTCCCGATAAATAATTTATTTTGCTTATTAAAGGCTGTTTAAAATAGGATCAAAGCATAATTTGGGGTGATTTACATTTCATTCTTGTGTAATTTTACAACTTTTTTTGTCTTAATGTTGCATTTGAATTACCAAACTGGGCAAACTAATATTAATTATGGAAGTACCTTAGATAGAGTAGAATAGTAGAGAAGAGAATGGAAAAGTATTTTAAGCATTTTTCTTTAATTAATTACTTATTTTAATGTGTTTAGGGGTTCTCACCATGTATTTGCATTACCGAAAATAGGAACAGACTAGTGTTGTGCAAGCTGTGTGAGAGTGAATGATTGGTTTAATTCTTCCTAAATAATGAGTTGAGATGATGAGAAACTCTTCACCAAATACACCCATTGTGGTTGTTCTAGAGATGATAATAACAACTCTTTTCAAAGAATTAATTCATTCTCACTCCTTCACCTTAGCGATACGAACCGTTTAACAACTCTTTTACGATTCGAAACGTATAACAACTCTTTAAGAGTTGCCAGTCCTATCTACATCCTTCACCAATTCTGCAGGAGTTCCGCAAGGCAGTATCTTAGGCCCTTTTTTGTTTGCATATTTACTAACGATATAGTGTATTCTATCTCCGATTGCGAAAAGCTTTTATATGCAGACGACTTAAAGATATTCTTATCAATTTCTGAACTTGCGGAATGCCAAAGACTCCAAAACTGTTTAACTCAATTCAACTAGTGGTGCCAAAGTAAAAGAGAAAAAGAGATCAAAGGTAGTTCGTGACCTAAGCGTCCTCTTAGACAGCAGACTCATGTTAACTGACAGACACTACGAACAAGTTAATCTTTTCTATGGCTGTTTGGTCATAAAAAAATATTTATTAAACCTAGAGTTAATCTTACAAAACTCGACTTGACGCTAAGAGTTCTTAACTACAACTTAACGCTATGAGCTCTTGATTACAACTGACTTAGCATAGCCTAACTTGTGCCCTGCTGTCGGGAGCTCACGATGGTTCCCACGGTTTGGTCACGTTGGCTCTCCACGTGCAGCGGTGTCTTATTCTGGAGCTGTCTGCGCGTGGCCGGTGTCGCGTTACTCGGTGCATCGTCGCGTTGCTCGTTGGCGGAATTTGCTGCGTTGCAGGTTCTCGATGCTCGCTGGCGCGTTTTGTTGCGTAGCTCGGCGCATCGTCGTATTGCTCGGCGCATCGTGTTAACTAACATATGATATCAAAAGCGTTCCATACACTAGGCTTCATTTTACGTGTTTCCAAAGATTTTAAAGATCCATTCAGTGTGTAATCCCTGTACTGTGCAATTGTCCGACCGATCGTAGAATTTGTCAGTATCATATGGACCCCTTCGCAACAATATATAGTTTACAGGATAGAATCCATTCAGCAGAAGGTTACACGTATTATGTTTTATCGTCTTCCATGGTCCCGTGTCTCTTTGCGTCCGGCATATCGTACTAGATGTTTATTATTTCGACTAGAACCACTCGGACATAGAAGAATGACGGCACAGTGCATATTTTTTTCATAAATTGATCAGTGGTAATATTGACGCCCCGTCGATTCTGGAGATGATCAACATTCAGGTACCTAGTAGGATACTACGACCTAGAAAAATTTCAAGCACAGATTACAGATCGACTAATTTTAGTGCAAATGACCCTTTGTTGAAAATGGTACAAGTCTACAGCTCTCTAGATAACAATGCCGATTTCTGAGTCTTCGAATCCGATTCAACAATATTTGAATCTATTGAATCTAGATCTAATCGAATCGCAATTGAATCTACATCCGATCGATTCACAATCAATTCCCAATCCCTATCGAATCCTAATCTGATTGATCGATCTGATCCCAATCGTATCCCAAACGAATCTCAAACGATTCTCAACCGAATCCCAATCGGATCTAATCCGTCAAATGGGACCCAATCGATTCGAAATCATTCAAATAATAGAATCTTTGAACCTTCCGAGTCTCGAATCTCCTAACACTATTATCAACAGCTCCACTCTTTCGTCAAAACGTGATATAGCTACTCAATTAAAAACATTAACAAATGAAGCTTAACAATGCATTACCTGTACAGATTGTACTGTGAATGTATGAAGTTGTGTCATTTCAATAATAAAAATCTATCAATTTTCTAAATTTGAGGGTATATCAAGCTACTTGACGTGATCCGCTACTCTATTCAATATTTATGTTTTCAATCCGTTAATTAGTTACATCAATATCAATCAGTCATGCCTGTGTGTTGATTGAAAACTCCGCTGTGAATCGAGCTTTTCAATTCAATGTCCTCGTTAGCTCACATAACATTTCCAACAGAGCTGCTTACTTCAAATCCCTGAAGAGGCAAAATATTACTCTCCGTCATTTGCGTCACACCTGAAATGAATGAAAGTGAAAATAAAAGAAGCTTTCAGTGTAACAATTATCCACCCCCCAAAGAGAATCCTGGAAACTGACAATCGATCCAATACCGTGCGAGTAACGTTGGCATTTGTTTTCATACACCAGAGAAAGCTCCGTTTTTTTAGCCACCACTCATTTCCCGCAACTCTGATGAGGGTTTTTTCTAAAGAATGTAGAAAATTATCCCGTCAATTTTCTCTTCTCTGAAACGATCAAACGGGAAAAAGACGGAAAACGCTTTTAAATCCATATGTGAGCAATCCAGTCGAAAGGATCCTGCATCCTTTTGCTAAGCCATTTCGCACACTGGTTTTGTTTCAAAAAGGTTTTCCTTTGGGGAAAATTTTGCAGCTACCGTACACAGCGTGCAAACAAGATGACTATGTGAAGTATTTATGACGTTACTGATTCGCACATTAATACGTGCTGTAAACGAGCCAAGCAAAACATATCACCAAACACACACACACATACCGCCCACGTCCGTTCCTCGGGCGATGGCATTCAGCTGTCCTGTCCTGAGAGATAGTTTTTCTTCGGGGCAATAACACTCGACTCGCATTCCCCTTCGGTCGAGCGGCTGTCTGTGAGAGATTATGTTGTGAGATTTTATTCTGCAGCTGGCTGGCTGGCTGGCTCGCTGGCTCTTCATAGCATGGCGCACTGCAAGGATATGCCACAACGTGTAAGTGCACTTCGTGCTTGGCATTGTGCTACGCTGTGCAATGCAGCCGGCAGTGAATCGCATCTTTACGGCACAATGTTTCAAGAGCTTTAGCTTCTCAGTGAAGAGGTATGTGAAGGTTTCTACTTTTTTTTTGTTCTGTTGCACATGGAGAATGCGTGTGCGTATCATAGCTGGAGCTCGAGTTGTACAAACATCAAATTAAATGCGCAACCTGGATGTTGGATAGTGTTTTACTGTGTCATGTATGAATATCTTTTTTTCCTGTTTGCATGTTTGATGGAATATTTCATATGAATGTTAAATGTGCTGAACTCAACGGAAACACACTGTTAGGGAAGTTCAATTCTTTGTAAAGCATATTGCAGTACGCAGAAAAACTATGTAATTTCAATTTTAGGGACCTTTTCAAAATTGCTTTCATATTTTGACGGCTACAGTAAAGCTATATACTCAAACCGATATCCAGACACCTTTATTTCTAACAATTCTTCGCCTTTGAGTACGATTTTCATTGCCGAGAGATTAACAATCATGATTGTTTTTCCCTAACCTATTTAAACAACTTTACATTAACCATATAAATAAAAAAACTAGTTGAAATTCAGTGACTAGAAAGTAAAAAGCTCTGTTTTCTCAATCGGAAAACCTGCCATGCATTTTTAGTGGAAATTATCGGAGTTCTGTACATGTCAAGTCTGTAAATATTTCTCTCAGTTGCTCCTAGCTAACATTACAGAATTGTAATATATTTTTTAAATACTTCCTACTCAATGCGGACAACATCATTTTCGTTGAATTTCCTGTCCGACTCGTTTGATGTATTCTAGAAGAAGTGGGTCCACCACAGTGTTTCAAACATGGTCTTATATTTATGACTGATGATTAGCAAGATATTTCCCAATCATTTGAACAGTTTTCTGATGGCCACATCGAGATATTCCCATTTTCTTCACCTAGCCCTTCTTTGAGTCAACGTACAAGCCTACAAGACAACAACCTTCATTCCTGCAATTACTCTGCGGCCCAACTGTACCAAAACTGGTCATTAGGTGTTCTTTTTTCTTCTTCTTTTTCTTCTTTTTTGGCCTAACGAACTTTTAAGTCAGACCTATTGTTACTGCGTAGTTGGATAGTCAGTCCTCACTATGGGGGAACGACCCAGAAGAGACTTGAACCCCGGTCCTGCCGTGTGAAGACCGGCGCCGCTGTCGCATCTACCATTATTAGATACCATATCCCAAGAAACAATTCCTATGCCTTTTACTCTCAAACATGTTTTATTAAAGTTTTATCATGGGTGTACTTAATATAAATAGTTTTATTATGACTTTTTATGATTTTTTTTACAACAGTTTTTTTATATTTTCATAATCTCTAAAACGTTTTGAAGAAGACTGAAAGAGTTATCCTTAAGACTGAAATGTATGTGAAATGGAATGCAAACTTAAAAGCGCTATCAAGATTGTATTATAGCTATTCATAAAACCAGTTAAAGACTTGTTGTTTTTGAAAATCCACTTGTGATATTTTTATATAACGAACCTCAGTAACAAGACATCTGGTCCGGTTAGCAGCTTATGCGATAGTGATAAGCTGTTCGTTTATTTAATGCCCAGCACACCCGGGCATTCTCATTCTGCTACGGCGTTTATCGACGGTTAGCAACCGATCGCCACCGGTCGATAGCACCGATCGAATTACGTTTGGTGAACGCAGAACCATACGGTGCTGAATCGACCGAATCGGTTATGTTGCTAACCGTCCCGATGCGCTGCTGACTCAGCTGCATTGTGTCGCTGTATCCACCACAAACTAGTCTTTTCTTTAATTATATTAAGCGCATATGTTTTTATGCTTTAAGACCAAGAAGCCACTCATAACACATATTAAGACCATCAAGACTGCATTAAGGCATATAAGATGGTCTGAAGAAATGTCATCACAAATGCTATGTTGTTGTGTTTCATTATAGCTATCATTTGTGACATGTGGAGGGTTTCACTCATATTATTTTAATCGGAAACGATCTTAAGGAGACATCCATCAAGATCTTGTGAACTTAATGCTACGGTATCCATTGCAATTGCATAATTATTAAAGCTGTTTTCAACTTTAGGTTAGCCATATTGAAATATAGATCAAATATAGATAATTTTACATATGAAATTGAGGACAATGAAATTCTGGACATTTAATCAAATTTGCGGCAATTTAATCAATGTATATAAATTTTTCAAAACTAGTTTTGCAGAATTTTAATATTAGTGTAGCGCTTTATTAAATTTCGAGGTAGGATGATGCATTTCATCAATAAAATATTCATGGCAGGAATTTTTACTCCTATGTAAGTGAATAAATAGAACACAAACCAACATTAAAATTTACCACATCGAATGCTGAAACACATTTAGACCAGAAAACGTGGCGTTTGTTTCCTAGGCAATAGAGCAGCAATTATAGGTGAAACTTTCAGTCAAAGTTTGTGTAAAATATACAAATTGTATTACAAAATTTACACAAATTACAAATATACAAATTTGTAGCAACAAAATAAATCTCTCTGGCTGCTAGAACGAAGTCAGCTAAACAATCACAAATATTAAGCGCATATGTTTTTATGCTTTAAGACCAAGAAGCCACTCATAACACATATTAAGACCATCAAGACTGCATTAAGGCATATAAGATGGTCTGAAGAAATGTCATCACAAATGCTATGTTGTTGTGTTTCATTATAGCTATCATTTGTGACATGTGGAGGGTTTCACTCATATTATTTTAATCGGAAACGATCTTAAGGAGACATCCATCAAGATCTTGTGAACTTAATGCTACGGTATCCATTGCAATTGCATAATTATTAAAGCTGTTTTCAACTTTAGGTTAGCCATATTGAAATATAGATCAAATATAGATAATTTTACATATGAAATTGAGGACAATGAAATTCTGGACATTTAATCAAATTTGCGGCAATTTAATCAATGTATATAAATTTTTCAAAACTAGTTTTGCAGAATTTTAATATTAGTGTAGCGCTTTATTAAATTTCGAGGTAGGATGATGCATTTCATCAATAAAATATTCATGGCAGGAATTTTTACTCCTATGTAAGTGAATAAATAGAACACAAACCAACATTAAAATTTACCACATCGAATGCTGAAACAGGTGCATCAAAGGCATTTGAAAGTAAATGAATGAGAGAGTAGAATACAGTTGATTTCGCTCTCTCTCTCGCGTTATGGAATGGTTTAAGCAACGATCTTAACAGCATTCTGTAGACTGGGTCCTTTTAGTCTTAACAGAGCTGTGTTATAGTTTTATTACATTGTTCAAAAGAGGCAAAATGACGTTTCTTGTTAGAAAATTTCGATGGCTAGAAAAGGTTTTAAGAAACGGTCTTAACAGTTCTCTGTAGAACGGGCCCTTTTAGATACAACAGAATTTTATTATTGTTTTATTAGAGCATTCAAGCAATATTAGACTTAAACTTAGTCTTAATGAAATGACACCAACAGCATTGCAACAACTATGATAAAACTTGAAATATTTCTTGAGTATGAAAATAACAAAACTTATTGAATATAAGACATCAGCTGGACTCCTTTTTTCACTAAAATTCTGCATTTGTATTTCAGTAAATTTGTTGCAAACTCCGTCGTAGGTAATGGTTTTATAAGCTTTCAAAGAGTCATGTTTAATAATGTGGAATATACCATGACATAAACTGTGTCTTGTAATAATTTTTAGGGAATGTAAAATAATTTACTGAGTCGTAAGCACTCCCTGGAATAGTCTGTTTCTCCTAATGACGGTGCTTTTATTAGACATATAATTATCTTGTTGATGTTTTATTGTTGAACAAACATCACTCTTTCGAGTCCAGCTTAAGACTAACATATTCAAATGAACTTATTCTAATCGAAGCTATCCCTACCTGGCCCTAGCTGTAAACCTAACCGGTGAACACGTGAGGGCGGCATCCGATGACGTGCGGCATAGTCCGGTATCCGAAGCGCTGTTTGGCATCCGAAGCGCTGTCTGGCATCCGAAGCGCTGTCTGTCATCTGATGCGCTGTCTGGCGTTTGTGCTTACGCGTGTCGGTGTCGCGCAGCTTAGTCGGTCAGCGTAACTATATGTCCATAGTTTAGGAGCTTCGCTATTATTTTATTGTGCAATAAATGAAAGCTTTGCATTAATAATAAAAATCATGCAAAATATTTGACATCATTCTCACTTGAAAAAAAACATCAATATCATATTCTTTCGCTCTAGAGTTGTATTAACATTGTCCTCAAATACTTGACATGTTGTTATCCTTGCAAACTTCTGCTTAAGCTACAATATGCATTTAAAAAATTTGCAAATTGAAATTGACAACAAAGTCAAGAACTTTTGAAGAATTTTTCTACATGTACGAACATTTAAATGTTCCTGTTCATAAATGCACTGCTGAAACACAATTTGATACAACAGTTGATCAATCGACGTATATAAAACAGCAAAAGCAAAACTTAAGCCCAACACCCAGACACGGTTGACCACTACACCCTCCGTAGCCTGCCCATCTTAGTCCTTCCGTTGCAGTTATTGCCTGCTGTTTAAAATGTGCATCCTTTCTTCCGCTAGCCTCTCCAGACGCTTGGGAAGTAAACTTTCGCCAAAGTTTATAATATACTTACCCATTAGTATCGTCACAACTTGCTGCAGCAAAACCAGCTCGTCTTCCTTCACGCCCGCATCGATGGCAAACCGGGTTGCAAAACTGACGCGTCAGCAGCAGTAACGAAGTGAGAAGTGGTCCCATTACGCAAAAGCTGTGTGTAACTGCTAATTGCATACACCCGTGCAGCGGGCGTGAATTAAGTTTTGCAAAGTTTGCAACAGCTTGCACACCGGGCTCTGCTTGATTTAACTTCAGCTGCAGTTCTTATTATTGCCCACCGTGTAACGTGAGCAGTTTGTGCCAACCAAATTAACCCATTCATCGTTAAACGGTCCAGGGCGTACAATTGTATCGCCAATACATAGTGTGTTGAAGTGCGTGAACGAACGTCAGCTTTAACCAGCTGCGATTGGGCGAGCTACTGACAGACAAAAATCATTCTCCGAAGGGATGAATTATGATTCGATTTAGCTTCTAAATAATTCATTACCCTACAACCAAAGTCTCGCCCAGGTCTTAGCATCTGCATCGCGTTCCCGAATGGATTTGATAATTTATGTTCATGCTACCGGAGGTACCGATGGTTGCCGATGGTAAGCACAATGGTCAGTTGCTTCGTTAAAATCTCGTGTTTCGTGTGCTCGTACGCACCTGCAGCACGTAAGCCCGTGATTTATTCTGTGCTGCCGTGTAATGGACGTGACGCTCCGGAACGGACATTGAATAATAAGACGCTGGTTCGGATTAATGTTGCGTTGATGCTCCTGTGCAGTTGATGCACATTTAGACCAGAAAACGTGGCGTTTGTTTCCTAGGCAATAGAGCAGCAATTATAGGTGAAACTTTCAGTCAAAGTTTGTGTAAAATATACAAATTGTATTACAGAATTTACACAAATTACAAATATACAAATTTGTAGCAACAAAATAAATCTCTCTGGCTGCTAGAACGAAGTCAGCTAAACAATCACAAAACGAAATAAATTATTTGTCCTCGTTCTGCACACGAACGAAGCCAACAGGTTCAATTTTCTTTGTGCTTCAAAAAAAACGCTTGGAATACCACAACTCTATGTGTAAATGGTTAAAAACGATAAACCAGTCTAATCTTCCCGCATTTCACAAGAATTTCCTTTCCAGAACAATATTTTTACATCTTTATTTCCCCCCAATGTCTCGTTTTTTGCCCATCCCGAGATGTAAATTGGATGGTATCAGCTAAAACCACATGATAAAAACGACACACGCCTTGGATAAAAAAAAACAGCGAGTGAAAGTAACGACAATAAAACCCCCGTGTCGGGATGGAGGTAAAAAAGACGAAAAGACGCGCAACAGGAGCATCTACCATTTGGGTATCCAATGTTTTTTTTTTTTTGTTGGGCCGACTCGTCTGTACTTCTGGCCGCCCTCTAGTTGCGATTTTTTTGCTGCACGCCCAATCTCCAAACAAAAAAACCAAGAACGCAGCCCTGTTGCTCAACACATTCCGAAGTGAAGACTTATTTTTATCATTTTCCGTTTTGTTAGTTCTCGTAGCTATCCCTACCTGGCCCTAGCTGTAAACCTAACCGGTGAACACGTGAGGGCGGCATCCGATGACGTGCGGCATAGTCCGGTATCCGAAGCGCTGTTTGGCATCCGAAGCGCTGTCTGGCATCCGAAGCGCTGTCTGTCATCTGATGCGCTGTCTGGCGTTTGTGCTTACGCGTGTCGGTGTCGCGCAGCTTAGTCGGTCAGCGTAACTATATGTCCATAGTTTAGGAGCAAATAACTTATGTTTGTTAAAAGAAACTATGATAATATGCTTTAAAATTGATTAAATCCAACAGTAAAGTTCTTAGCAAAATGTTAAGTGTTGCAACCGCAACCGATTCCTTCGACGCTGAGTGATTAAAAATGACGTATTTTAGCAAGTCTTTAAGATTTTCTTTATTTGATTATTCCGCTTACTCGCGGGCTAAAAAATCCCCCTTTTTCTCGCGTCACTTTTCGGAATAACTCGCAGAGTCATCGTCGAACGCGACGGTCGTTGCTCTTCACGCTCTCGCTCGGTAGCGCTCGTCCTGATCGTCCTTCGTCCTCGATCGGCTACGCTTTGCCGATCACTTTCGCCTCTGTGTCGGTAGCGCCCTCTGTTGAGCCGTTGTGCCAAAGCTGTCGTGCGAGCTTTTGACCGTTGAGACGCAACACTCCAGACGCTTGGGAAGTAAACTTTCGCCAAAGTTTATAATATACTTACCCATTAGTATCGTCACAACTTGCTGCAGCAAAACCAGCTCGTCTTCCTTCACGCCCGCATCGATGGCAAACCGGGTTGCAAAACTGACGCGTCAGCAGCAGTAACGAAGTGAGAAGTGGTCCCATTACGCAAAAGCTGTGTGTAACTGCTAATTGCATACACCCGTGCAGCGGGCGTGAATTAAGTTTTGCAAAGTTTGCAACAGCTTGCACACCGGGCTCTGCTTGATTTAACTTCAGCTGCAGTTCTTATTATTGCCCACCGTGTAACGTGAGCAGTTTGTGCCAACCAAATTAACCCATTCATCGTTAAACGGTCCAGGGCGTACAATTGTTTCGCCAATACATAGTGTGTTGAAGTGCGTGAACGGACGTCAGCTTTAACCAGCTGCGATTGGGCGAGCTATTCACAGACAAAAATCATTCTCCGAAGGGATGAATTATGATTCGATTTAGCTTCTAAATAATTCATTACCCTACAACCAAAGTCTCGCCCAGGTCTTAGCATCTGCATCGCGTTCCCGAATGGATTTGATAATTTATGTTCATGCTACCGGAGGTACCGATGGTTGCCGATGGTAAGCACAATGGTCAGTTGCTTCGTTAAAATCTCGTGTTTCGTGTGCTCGTACGCACCTGCAGCACGTAAGCCCGTGATTTATTCTGTGCTGCCGTGTAATGGACGTGACGCTCCGGAACGGACATTGAATAATAAGACGCTGGTTCGGATTAATGTTGCGTTGATGCTCCTGTGCAGTTGATGCACATTTAGACCAGAAAACGTGGCGTTTGTTTCCTAGGCAATAGAGCAGCAATTATAGGTGAAACTTTCAGTCAAAGTTTGTGTAAAATATACAAATTGTATTAAATTTGTAGCAACAAAATAAATCTCTCTGGCTGCTAGAACGAAGTCAGCTAAACAATCACAAAACGAAATAAATTATTTGTCCTCGTTCTGCACACGAACGAAGCCAACAGGTTCAATTTTCTTTGTGCTTCAAAAAAAACGCTTGGAATACCACAACTCTATGTGTAAATGGTTAAAAACGATAAACCAGTCTAATCTTCCCGCATTTCACAAGAATTTCCTTTCCAGAACAATATTTTTACATCTTTATTTCCCCCCAATGTCTCGTTTTTTGCCCATCCCGAGATGTAAATTGGATGGTATCAGCTAAAACCACATGATAAAAACGACACACGCCTTGGATAAAAAAAAACAGCGAGTGAAAGTAACGACAATAAAACCCCCGTGTCGGGATGGAGGTAAAAAAGACGAAAAGACGCGCAACAGGAGCATCTACCATTTGGGTATCCAATGTTTTTTTTTTTTTGTTGGGCCGACTCGTCTGTACTTCTGGCCGCCCTCTAGTTGCGATTTTTTTGCTGCACGCCAAATCTCCAAACAAAAAAACCAAGAACGCAGCCCTGTTGCTCAACACATTCCGAAGTGAAGACTTATTTTTATCATTTTCCGTTTTGTTAGTTCTCGTGCTTTGCAGGCCCCTGCCGGTTAAACCTTGTACCGTGCCTTTAGGTTTGCGTAGCGTAGCCCAAAAATGTCCCTTGGGTGCAGAATTTCTGTCATGCACCGGTAAAAGACCCTTGCCTTGACTGTAAGAAAACGGAACAGAATACACACACAAACGAAAAAAAGCAACGATCATCGGGGAAAAAAGTAAGAAATGCTACGCACAACAAAACAACGTAGACACACACACACACACACTCCGAGTTTGCCCAGGGTTTCCGTTTGGAGCCACGTTTTGGGTTTCATGCAGGGTGGGAAGTAAATTGATGCTCGTTATTTTTGCGCCCAAGTGATTGCTGGGAAAATCGGCAAACTTGCGTCTTGGACGGACAGCAAACCGGATATGGTGGAACGGTTTTGGGTGGACCGTGGACCGGCACTACATCTTAATGTTTTCTCGTTGGCGCTCGGGTTTTGTTTCGTGGAAGAATTCGTGGCCCACCCATCCGGTTGGTTCTGCTCTTGTATGACGTCGTTATCCTCTTTGTCACATCATAAAATTGGGTGTATTTGTAATGGTTGTCCGGATCCCGGGGTTCTTTGCTGTCCGGATTGCAGCACTTGGCCAGGAACGTTGCGATGTTTTCTCACTTATGTAACTGGTGTGGAGGGGTGCTACGAGTGGATAACGAAATAAGCTTTGCCTTGGTGACGTTGCACCTGAAATGGGGCGATTTTTATGTACGCCGCATCTTCAGTGTTCGAGGAAAAGTTATAGTTTCTTCTGAAAGTTGTACTATCGCCGATTATAGCCGAGGAGATTGATTGGATGAGGTTTACAGCAATTTCAGATGTAACAATTTATGTTGTATTTATTGTTATTGATTGTCTGCAAGATGATGGTTAAAAATTGCTTCTTGTTTCTCGGTGTAAATTACACAGAGCGAAATTAAAAAAGCACCACTGTGTGTTTTTTTTATATTTTCGAAATTTATGTTTCAATTGTAATTCTTTCAATGTAACATGTTAAGGCTATCTATTTTTCCATAGTTTAGGAGCTTCGCTATTATTTTATTGTGCAATAAATGAAAGCTTTGCATTAATAATAAAAATCATGCAAAATATTTGACATCATTCTCACTTGAAAAAAAACATCAATATCATATTCTTTCGCTCTAGAGTTGTATTAACATTGTCCTCAAATACTTGACATGTTGTTATCCTTGCAAACTTCTGCTTAAGCTACAATATGCATTTAAAAAATTTGCAAATTGAAATTGACAACAAAGTCAAGAACTTTTGAAGAATTTTTCTACATGTACGAACATTTAAATGTTCCTGTTCATAAATGCACTGCTGAAACACAATTTGATACAACAGTTGATCAATCGACGTATATAAAACAGCAAAAGCAAAACTTAAGCCCAACACCCAGACACGGTTGACCACTACACCCTCCGTAGCCTGCCCATCTTAGTCCTTCCGTTGCAGTTATTGCCTGCTGTTTAAAATGTGCATCCTTTCTTCCGCTAGCCTCTCCAGACGCTTGGGAAGTAAACTTTCGCCAAAGTTTATAATATACTTACCCATTAGTATCGTCACAACTTGCTGCAGCAAAACCAGCTCGTCTTCCTTCACGCCCGCATCGATGGCAAACCGGGTTGCAAAACTGACGCGTCAGCAGCAGTAACGAAGTGAGAAGTGGTCCCATTACGCAAAAGCTGTGTGTAACTGCTAATTGCATACACCCGTGCAGCGGGCGTGAATTAAGTTTTGCAAAGTTTGCAACAGCTTGCACACCGGGCTCTGCTTGATTTAACTTCAGCTGCAGTTCTTATTATTGCCCACCGTGTAACGTGAGCAGTTTGTGCCAACCAAATTAACCCATTCATCGTTAAACGGTCCAGGGCGTACAATTGTTTCGCCAATACATAGTGTGTTGAAGTGCGTGAACGGACGTCAGCTTTAACCAGCTGCGATTGGGCGAGCTATTCACAGACAAAAATCATTCTCCGAAGGGATGAATTATGATTCGATTTAGCTTCTAAATAATTCATTACCCTACACCCAAAGTCTCGCCCAGGTCTTAGCATCTGCATCGCGTTCCCGAATGGATTTGATAATTTATGTTCATGCTACCGGAGGTACCGATGGTTGCCGATGGTAAGCACAATGGTCAGTTGCTTCGTTAAAATCTCGTGTTTCGTGTGCTCGTACGCACCTGCAGCACGTAAGCCCGTGATTTGCCGTGTAATGGGCGTGACGCTCCGGAACGGACAGTGAATAATAAGACGCTGGTTCGGATTAATGTTGCGTTGATGCTCCTGTGCAGTTGATGCACATTTAGACCAGAAAACGTGGCGTTTGTTTCCTAGGCAATAGAGCAGCAATTATAGGTGAAACTTTCAGTCAAAGTTTGTGTAAAATATACAAATTGTATTAAATTTGTAGCAACAAAATAAATCTCTCTGGCTGCTAGAACGAAGTCAGCTAAACAATCACAAAACGAAATAAATTATTTGTCCTCGTTCTGCACACGAACGAAGCCAACAGGTTCAATTTTCTTTGTGCTTCAAAAAAAACGCTTGGAATACCACAACTCTATGTGTAAATGGTTAAAAACGATAAACCAGTCTAATCTTCCCGCATTTCACAAGAATTTCCTTTCCAGAACAATATTTTTACATCTTTATTTCCCCCCAATGTCTCGTTTTTTGCCCATCCCGAGATGTAAATTGGATGGTATCAGCTAAAACCACATGATAAAAACGACACACGCCTTGGATAAAAAAAAACAGCGAGTGAAAGTAACGACAATAAAACCCCCGTGTCGGGATGGAGGTAAAAAAGACGAAAAGACGCGCAACAGGAGCATCTACCATTTGGGTATCCAATGTTTTTTTTTTTTTGTTGGGCCGACTCGTCTGTACTTCTGGCCGCCCTCTAGTTGCGATTTTTTTGCTGCACGCCCAATCTCCAAACAAAAAAACCAAGAACGCAGCCCTGTTGCTCAACACATTCCGAAGTGAAGACTTATTTTTATCATTTTCCGTTTTGTTAGTTCTCGTGCTTTGCAGGCCCCTGCCGGTTAAACCTTGTACCGTGCCTTTAGGTTTGCGTAGCGTAGCCCAAAAATGTCCCTTGGGTGCAGAATTTCTGTCATGCACCGGTAAAAGACCCTTGCCTTGACTGTAAGAAAACGGAACAGAATACACACACAAACGAAAAAAAGCAACGATCATCGGGGAAAAAAGTAAGAAATGCTACGCACAACAAAACAACGTAGACACACACACACACACACTCCGAGTTTGCCCAGGGTTTCCGTTTGGAGCCACGTTTTGGGTTTCATGCAGGGTGGGAAGTAAATTGATGCTCGTTATTTTTGCGCCCAAGTGATTGCTGGGAAAATCGGCAAACTTGCGTCTTGGACGGACAGCAAACCGGATATGGTGGAACGGTCTTGGGTGGACCGTGGACCGGCACTACATCTTAATGTTTTCTCGTTGGCGCTCGGGTTTTGTTTCGTGGAAGAATTCGTGGCCCACCCATCCGGTTGGTTCTGCTCTTGTATGACGTCGTTATCCTCTTTGTCACATCATAAAATTGGGTGTATTTGTAATGGTTGTCCGGATCCCGGGGTTCTTTGCTGTCCGGATTGCAGCACTTGGCCAGGAACGTTGCGATGTTTTCTCACTTATGTAACTGGTGTGGAGGGGTGCTACGAGTGGATAACGAAATAAGCTTTGCCTTGGTGACGTTGCACCTGAAATGGGGCGATTTTTATGTACGCCGCATCTTCAGTGTTCGAGGAAAAGTTATAGTTTCTTCTGAAAGTTGTACTATCGCCGATTATAGCCGAGGAGATTGATTGGATGAGGTTTACAGCAATTTCAGATGTAACAATTTATGTTGTATTTATTGTTATTGATTGTCTGCAAGATGATGGTTAAAGATTGCTTCTTGTTTCTCGGTGTAAAAGAAATTCCCTTTAACTACACAGAGCGAAATAAAAAGAGCACCACTGTGTGTTTTTTTTTTATTTTCGAAATTTATGTTTCAATTGTAATTCTTTCAATGTAACATGTTAAGGCTATCTATTTTCAACCTTTTCAATGCATCACATTCATATCGTTGTGGAAAAATTATGTATTTTTATATATATTTTTTTAAAATTAACAATATGACGACTATCTGCTGTATGGTCTGTACCTAAGTACATAGACAGACATTTTGTTTCTCAGGGCATTTCCTCCCTGTATTTTAACCTTATCCGACGTGGGTTTGCTCGGTTACTAGTGATGGTGTATGTTGCGTGAATTTGTACGCTACTGTGTTTGTAGGGTTGTTGTTGCTGGGTGTTGGGTGTTCTGTGGTTGGTTGGAAGTTTGACGTGACTATTGTTGTTCTATTGGCTATTGCTAAAATTGGCTGCTTATATTGTTGTGTGATGGGTTCCAGCAATTGAAATTCCATCAACTTCCAGTCTCCATGATACGGGACCTATAGACAGAAAAACAAAAAAGATAAACAAAAAACAACAACATGTTACGACGCACACCAAGTCCTACGGTACGCAGTTTGTCTGGTGCTCCTATAGTTGAAGATGCTGCAAAGTGGCCACACTGTACATTAAGCAATTATAGATAATGTGAGGATTAGCCCGTGGGTTCTGGCAATGTGGTAAATTGTCAAATCTTTGCTCGCCAAGATGTCGCGTATAGGAGTATCCGGGATTTGGCCGATTCTTCCGATACTGTCCAACAAGGAATGTCTTGCGGTCTCGAATTCCACGCAGGACTATAACACATGATCCACATCGTGATATCCGATACCGCAGCCACATACCTTTGAAGTGTCCAGAATGATACGCTGTAGATGTGCTTCCAAAGCGAAATGATTCGACATAAGCCAAGACATCATTCGAATGAAAGTGTGATCTACAGGGAGCCCACCGAACCAAGGCTGCAGGGATACGTAAAAAGCGCTATGCAAAACGCCTTGTTTGGCCAATACATCTGCCTTCTCATTGCCGGGAATTCCGCAGTGTGAAGGGACCCAGATGAGCGATATGCGAAATGCCTTGTTAAACATTGAGCCAAGAATCTCCAGGATTTTTGCTATAAAAAAGACTTTGTTTTTAACCGCCTTTACTGACTTCATAGCTTCTATAGTGCTAAGGCTATGTACACCAAGACGTGTACAATAAATCCTCGCAAGCAATGTAAACCTGAAGTGGCACAATCCTTAATCGGTTGAGCTTCGCTACAAACTATATTTCCAGGACAGACGAATGGATAAATGTGCTCTTTTTTAGGGACGAAAAGATGTTCAACCTTGATGGTTGGTAATACTGCTGACAAGATCTAAGAACAAAAACAGCTTTTTCGTTTCGAGGAAAGCTTCCATTGGCGTGGATCTCAATGAAGATGAAATCGGAGTCGGACTATGTAGAAATTCTAGATATAAGCTTAATCGAACACGGCGAGTTATTGCTAGGCTCAGACTTCATTTTCCACCAGGACGCAGCCGCGATACACAACTGCAAGTTTACTAAAAACTGGTTTTCTGACAAAAACCATTTAAAATTTCAGTTTGTTTTATTTTGTTGAAGTATAATGAACTATGGGGGCGGTCCGGTGGTGTAAACGATAGCAGCGCCGGTCTCCGCAAGTCACAGAGAGCTAGCAATTGCAGGCCAAGACCTACAGAGGTTGTAGTGCAAAAGAAGAAGAAGATAATTAATTATTGATGAAAAGCAAACGTGTTGCTATTTTTATTTCGCATCGATTTCGTGTTTGTTTTATCGGTTTAAATATAAATTTTCAACAATTATACGAACATTATGCATTAAAAATTTCAGAAAAAGATTACTCCAACATGTGACATTAAAAGAATTACAATTGGAACATAAATTTCGAAAATATTCTCAAACAAACATGGTGGTGCTATTTTTATTTCGGTCAGTGCATTATGATATTAAAATTGAGGCATAAGGCAAAGCTTAAGACAAACAAAAACAAGCAAACAATTATAAAACGTTTCTAAAATTAATGTTTTGCTTATAATTACTAACATCCAATTGCATCTGTGACGTACAATTATCCGCACTCTCCTTAACGCCCTATTAGTATCTGAAACGTACCAGGCGCCTCCATCGTTTGCACTTGAACAGTTCCAAGAAGAACTGGAGGGAAAATAATTACGGCGTATTTCCTCCATCTACTACAATGCGACAATCGCAGCGTACACCCGCTGCCACCGTTCTGAAAGGTCATTTTGCAAGAGTGTCAGGAATACGGCTGACAAACCCCAATCGAAACACTCGAAGGCACGTTTCGTACCATCGGGCAATGTAATCATCATTCCCAGGCGGTTCATTAACGGTTCAAGCGCCGTATGCCGTAAGTAAACAGGGCAAATCATGATTTCAATCTGTGACAATCGACCCGGTTCCGATTCTTTGAGTTTTCGGCATGTCCCTAGTTAATGGAATTGCCTGTTGCTGCGGAACTACTCGACTGCGGATGGTACAAACGCAATGACCTTGGAATCCGTGGTGCCTGGATTTCACACGCAACCTGCATTGTTCAAATATTGATCGGTGAAATTGCATTGCTTTGAACCTTGTGCAATGCGTTTTATTGCGTTAATGAGAGGATTTGAAAATAATGGACTGTGAGTAATGAAAGGAGCTTTCCCGATTGACAGTACTCACTCATTGTTTTATTAAACACAAAGACTGCCGTGTTCATCATCTCAAAACGACCACGCTAGTAGCAAACCACAATTTACAAACCTAGGCCACGGTACCCCTTTCACTAGTTGAACCCATCCCAATGGCTCCGAAACCTTTGCTTGGGTCGTTAAAATGTGCGCATGCTTTGAAAGTTATGCTTCAAAAAACCGATCCCCCCACGTTCAAAGCCATTTCTGACCGATGTCGGGATCACTCAAAATCACTGTTTCGTTGTAATAAATTATTGACAAACTGGGGGAACCGTTCCAGCCCCGGGAACGAACCAATTCCCGGAAGGGTATTTGCTGTGAAGACTGCCCTCGCCGGTAGCTAAAGTGCTAGCTGGTAGGCAAATCTGATGACCCAATTTGTGACGGTTTGGGGAAAGAAAATTTGGCGAGAAGAGAGCAACAAGTCCCGGGCAACAAGGGTGCCACAACATTCCACAATTATGTGGGGGTTGTGTTAAAATAGCTGTAATGCGTACCCGTTCCCGTGATGGTTGGTTGTAGGAAAGAATGGAAACCATTTTGCCCCAAAAGCACACAAAACACAAAAAATGCGATATATTGTTTTACTCTACACCCGCTCGAACTACTGTTGCAGATGGGTTCTGCATTTCGGGTTGCTGTCCGTGTGTCCGAGAAGGTTAACTTTATCGTAGTCAGTGGAAACGCAAAGTAAATATTGTTTGTTCACTTTTACTACCCATCACATCACATTCGGCCAGCACTATATTCTGGGCGATGTGAGTTAAAATATTTCATCAAATTGACCGGGATGCTAGTCTGATGCTCCATCTGCGCGCCAAGCAATTGTCTGGCATTTTGGGTTTGTTTTTCTGCTTTTTGTTACCGTTTCATCCATTTTTAATGCACCATCCGATTGGAGTGGGCTGATTTGACCACCGACAGAGGCCTTTTTGGGGAGGGTTTTGATTGGTTGTTCGCCTTTCCTTTATTGCAGCAAAAATTTACAATTAAACAATGCCGAACAAGCCCTAGGACGCTCTTTTCTTTGAAACATGTTTGTGAAAATGTGATTTTTTTTGAAACGCTTTTGATTGGCTGCTCGCACCGCTGTTTGGACTCCATTTGTTTAATAATGCACAAAAACAACCCTTTTCCGTGAACCCTTTGGGCTCTAGTTTATGATGAAAATACACAAAATTATTAGTTTTAATGTTTTGTCCAGTAGAGCACTGTGGAAAACGAAAATTACTCTAAAAAAATTAGCAATGTAATCTCTTTTACACTAACTTTTAAAGGTAATATGTACCGATGTAGCTTAATTGCGAAATTTAAAAAAAAAATTAAGTCATAAAAGGTTCCAAAATCTGGACGCAACAAAACACACAACCTAACCCTGTTTGCTGGTGGGCAAAACTTTACCGAACCGAAGTTTTGTGTCCGGTTCGCGATGGGAAGTTTCGCGCCATGGTTTAATCTGCAGATGGGGGAGCAGATTAAAGGTAAACGCAACCAAACGCGAGTTTGGCGAAGAAAGCGTGCAAAGTACTTCCAGTTTGTTTGCAAAAAGGTAAATTTATCCAAATCGCCAACTCTTGGCACCAGCGTTTGACGCAGCAGCGAGTGTACCCTTTTCATCGTGAATGAATTATGAAAATCCCTAACCTACGCGAGTCCTTCGAGTCTCGGGGTTTTGTCGTTGCAGCTGCATTAAGCTTTTAGAATAAGGCTTCCATAATTAGCTGGACTGTTGTTTCACCAGGTGACCTCGCCAGGGCATACTTGAATTGAGCTACTCAAGGCTGCAGAACTCAAAGTGTAATGCTTTGAAGTGTACTTTTAATTTACACTGAAAGTCCTAAATTTAAACAAAGTTTAGAAAATAATTATGAGCATATGTTGATGATAAGTCTCACCATTTATCCCAACACAGGTTTGAGAAGGACAGCATTATCTTTACGATATTTTTACTCTGATAATTTGAGTTTAAAAGTAAAAATTAAAAAGTAACGAGCAAGTGGTGGCATCCACGACCATTCTGAAGAGTTCACCGATTCACGCTTCTAAGATGATCAACATAATTCCACATTCATAACAATGATATTGCATGGTATTCTTTGCATAACAATCCAAGAATCACTAATTGAAACTGGTTCATTATATTAAAGAACACCTCCAGTTTCACTATTACCAACGAATGGATTTAGTGGAGTACCTTCTGAAGAAGGGATATCTAATATATCTGAACTTATCCACGTGCAATCAACGATGTATGAATCTTGATGTGACTTCCCAGACTGTGAAATCTTCCAAATGACATCAACTTGTCCACATTGCGCGCACATGTCTCAAGCTTGCGTTGTCTCTTGCCTTTTTTTGTTATCTGTTTTTGTCATCTGTTGTTTTTTGTCATCAAATATACAAATATCTTATCATCATCATGCAGATCCTGCTTAAAACTGCAGTTACACATTATATAGTGATATGGGACACACAAGCCATACTCGGTACAAATGCGCTTGAATTCTTGTAAGTTTCTCGCATTCTTTATTTCTCTGGGCAATCTGTTGTACCGTTGGATCCCCGGGAAATACAATGAGTTTCTAGCACTATTAGAAAGTAAGGTTGGAACTCTAGGCTCATCTGCTCTGCGTGTGCCGTGTACCTATGGACGTCAGATCCCCGCATTATTCTGTCTCTCCCAAATACCCAGGCAATAGACCGTTCAACAGTCGAAATATAAAAGTCGTGGTCCGATACACTATCCTTTGCTCTACAGACATCCATTGTATAATATCTAGCATAACAGCAGACCGCACCGTACGTCGACCACAACCAATTACCAATATTAACGTCATAATACGATTTTGCAACTGTTGAATCCTTACAGTTTGTCCTTTAATGCCAAGAAAGAGAATGTACGAGCAGAAATCAAAGTGTGGTGATTTATAGAGGTTATGTGTGCATGGAACCAGCAATTTGTCATCTAAAATAACCCCCAAGTATTTAACCTGGTGGGTTCTCTCGATTCGTTCCGTATTGATAACGATAGGTGGAGGGTTGGGCAATCCACCAGCAGACATTACCATGTAATTGGTCTTGTTGATGTTCAGTGTCAGCTTTTTGTACTTTAACCAGCCATCCAGAGCGTTCAAATCAAGATTCATCAGAGACTCTGCTTGTTTGATGTCTTTGTGTGCGATAAACATAACAGTATCGTCCGCAAAAAGATTGATCTCACAAGACTTCAAAACCTCTTTATGTCATTGATGTACATTATTAACCGAATTGGAACCAAAAACACATCCTTGCGGAACTCCAAGGGTGTTTTCTATAGCCTCTGACTTAGAGTTTCCAAAAAACGTTCTCTGAGTTCTGTCTTTTAGATAAGTTTCGAACCAATTGAACTCCCTCCCCACAATACAAAAACGCTTTAGCGCTGACAACAATAACGGTCTTGATATTGTTTCAAATGCACGTTTTAGATCCAAAAACACAGCAACTATCGCCTCCCTTCGTCCCCTGCCGATATCCTGACTGTTCGCGAATTAGTGGCTCGTGTCTGTTCCGGAATTGCACCAACTGCTCCTTGACTACAATTTCACGAATTTTTTCGAGTACGTGAAGCATGTTGATGGGACGAAAATCTTCCGCATTGACAGCTCCGTTAATTAGGTATTAACGAAGCTTATTATTATTATTTTTAATAATATAAAATAGATAAGTTTACTCAAACAGTTCACTTGAAAATGCAACACCTTTGGAAGAAGAAAAGTTCATACTTAAAATATTAAATCTCAAAAACTATTAACGCAAGTTAAATAATTAATCACAGGTAAAATGAGTTAAATAGCTAACAAAGCTTCGCCAAGTTTCGAGCCAATGTCATGCCAGCCAATCAACACTTCAAGCAAAATGGCAACGTCTCCCCCATCGTAAAAGATCGCTCATTTTGTTGAGAAAAGACTTCAAACAGCCTCTCTCGCCGTGACATGCGGTACACCAAGCTGAAGCGTCAAATATTTTCCATCAAAAAACATAATGGTACTTAATACCATTCAATTATGTTGTTGCATTCTTGCTCGCCTTCCATCCTGCCGAACCTCTCTGACATTACTTTCACCATTCCGTACCTCACCGTGCCCTTCTGACTGGGGCGTGGGTTAAGAAATCACTGGAACACCGTGCACAATGTGTTTAAGTAATGGACACGAAAAGACAGACTGTGACGTGCGCCACTCATTACTCGACAAATAACAATAACGATTATCTTCATTTACCACACTCAGCGGCAAAATGAAACGCGCACAAAGGAAAGAGCCTTGAAGCGTTAAGTCCTAATTTTTGAAACGGATGTGGGTTGATTTGACGAACTGAAAATTACAATTTCCGCTGTCATACAAATTGCAATCGGTGTCTTAAAATGGCGATGAGATGTTATTGTGCGTAAATGGGAAAAAATGTGAAACCTTGGTTGACAAATTAAATGTTTGATAGGTCACAGTCAATGTAAGCCAACTTTAAGACAATAAACATGTTGTGGAAAATTAATTACTGCTTCCATGTCAGTAGCGTTGTTACCATTACCAGTTCATTACCCAACAACGTTCTAATGACGTCAGAGTACACAACCGCTGGTAGTTAACATTAAAGAGCTTTAAATCATATTGCGGAATCTCCCCAGCGGACAAGACTACAGGCCGTACTAAGAACGGTTCTTAGAATTCTACAACTTTGCATGCTGGCACAGCTATCTCCTCCTAGATTTCTGGGAAATCTATGGATGGCCCAGCAATGTTTGTCCATTTCGAAAGCCATTACGAAACGACGAATTCATTTGATAATCGAGTTTACAAGTGAGAAGTATAATGCGATAATAGATAGATGGTTAAGGAACGAAGTGCTCCACTTGTTGGTAATGAAAAAGGTAATCTTTGAGCTAGGTGCTAGTCTACTGTGTCTTTTTAGTTTAAGAAATCAAAAATAGAAGACCCAGTTTTCCCCAAGCGCTTCCATTCTCTAGCAATCGCACATTCAATCATAAATGTTCGATCCCGATGGATATCGTTCTCCAGTCTCCCACTTCCATTCCCTCTAGCCAATCGCCAACAGGTCTCTCCGGAGCGGGCTGCAATCAGTGTTCAATCACTTCCTTAAGTGATCAAGCTGCCGAGCTTGTAATAATCAACACAATCAATTCGTCGTCTCAGTTTTTACCATCACCAGCGTTGTCTCGGGGGACGCGTCAAGGTCTCAGTCCTTCGGGCATGTTCGCCTTGCACAACAAGCAAACTATCGACACAAAGCCCTACGGAGGAAGTTTGCCGGCAGTAATCTGTCGTCACCATTAGTGTCGGTACAGCATCGCGCACAGCACCGACCAGTCCCAACGTCACTAATAACAACTTGCCACGTCTCCGACTCCGTCACATCTCTCGGTGGTTTGCTCCCGGTCCCAGAGTCTTAGAACTTCCCTCCCCTAATGGTGACAGCTAATGAGATTTTGCTCGTGATGTTTTCCTCCTACTAACGGTGTGTGTCTGTTTGTGTTTTTTTCTCTCTCTCTCTCTCGTTGCTCGCCCTTAGGTGGAAATGCTATACCAGCGGTACTTTCTTCGCATGAATCAAAGCAATGCGGTGCACATCGTGTGGCTTCTGTTAGGATTAATATTTATCTTAGCGCTAATACATCTAGTGTTTACGTTCATCCTGCAACAGTCGCTGGAAAGCTGCTACGACTCTACGCCGCTGGACGGTGTGCACGCCGGACAAGGTAAGGATAACGATTACGGTTTTGGTGCCGGAACGAGCAAATGCTGGTCCGACCACAATGGAAGCAAGTGGCAATGTGGGATCCGGTTTATCACACATGGGTAGAGTTCCGGGAGATTGTGGGTGTGTTTGTGTGTTCTAACTGTCGAGTATTTGTCTATTTCCTACCCACTAAAGATACCATCTACGCAAACACACAGATACAGTGTGGCCTTAAGCCTTTCCCTAGAACAAGCTCTAACGGACCGCGTTCCGATCCGATTGGAAAGCATTTTCCTGTCTCTGCTGGAGAACCTCCACTGCCAACATAATTCATAACGCTAAGTACAGCGATCCGA
>KZ062191.1:102521-127031 GCA_002091835.1 Anopheles maculatus
AAAAACACAGCAACTATCGTCTCCCTTCGTTCCATTAATACTTGCCACCTCGCTAGTACAACATTCAGAGCAGTTTCACAATAGTGTCCCTGCCGATATCCTGACTGTTCGCGAATTAGTAGCTCGTGTCTGTTCAGGAAGTGCACCAACTGCTCCTTGACTACAATTTCAAGATTTTTTTCAGACACGAAGACAGCTTCGTTAATTAGGTCTAATATTATTAATAATAATAAAATAGGTAAGTTTACTCAAACAGTTCACTTGAAAATGCAACACCTTTGGAAGAAGAAAAGTTCATACTTTAAATTTTAAATCTCAAAAACGATTAACGCAAATTAAATAATTAATCACAGGTAAAATGATGTAAATAGCTAACAATTTTTCGCCAAGTTTCGAGAATGGCAACGTCTCCCCCATGGTAAAAAAAAACACTCATTTTGATGAGAAAATATTTCAAACAGCTTCTCTCGCCGTGACATGCGGTACACCAAGCTGAAGCGTCAAATATTTTCCATCAAAAAACATAATGGTACTTAATACCATTCAATTATGTTGTTGCATTCTTGCTCGCCTTCCATCCTGCCGAACCTCTCTGACATTACTTTCACCATTCCGTACCTCACCGTGCCCTTCTGACTGGGGCGTGGGTTAAGAAATCACTGGAACACCGTGCACAATGTGTTTAAGTAATGGACACGAAAAGACAGACTGTGACGTGCGCCACTCATTACTCGACAAATAACAATAACGATTATCTTCATTTACCACACTCAGCGGCAAAATGAAACGCGCACAAAGGAAAGAGCCTTGAAGCGTTAAGTCCTAATTTTTGAAACGGATGTGGGTTGATTTGACGAACTGAAAATTACAATTTCCGCTGTCATACAAATTGCAATCGGTGTCTTAAAATGGCGATGAGATGTTATTGTGCGTAAATGGGAAAAAATGTGAAACCTTGGTTGACAAATTAAATGTTTGATAGGTCACAGTCAATGTAAGCCAACTTTAAGACAATAAACATGTTGTGGAAAATTAATTACTGCTTCCATGTCAGTAGCGTTGTTACCATTACCAGTTCATTACCCAACAACGTTCTAATGACGTCAGAGTACACAACTGCTGGTAGTTAACATTAAAGAGCTTCAAATCATATTGCTCTCCCTAGCGGACAAGACTACAGGCCGTACTAAGAACGGTTCTTAGAATTCTACAACTTTGCATGCTGGCACAGCTATCTCCTCCTAGATTTCTGGGAAATCTATGGATGGCCCAGCAATGTTTGTCCATTTCGAAAGCCATTACGAAACGACGAATTCATTTGATAATCGAGTTTACAAGTGAGAAGTATAATGCGATAATAGATAGATGGTTAAGGAACGAAGTGCTCCACTTGTTGGTAATGAAAAAGGTAATCTTTGAGCTAGGTGCTAGTCTACTGTGTCTTTTTAGTTTAAGAAATCAAAAATAGAAGACTCAGTTTTCCCCAAGAGCTTCCATTCTCTAGCAATCGCACATTCAATCATAAATGTTCGATCCCGTTGGATATCGTTCTCCAGTCTCCCACTTCCATTCCCTCTAGCCAATCGCCAACAGGTCTCTCCGGAGAGGGCTGCAATCAGTGTTCAATCACTTCCTTAAGTGATCAAGCTGCCGAGCTTGTAATAATCAACACAATCAATTCGTCGTCTCAGTTTTTACCATCACCAGCGTCGTCTCGGGGGACGCGTCAAGGTCTCAGTCCTTCGGGCATGTTCGCCTTGCACAACAAGCAAACTATCGACACAAAGCCCTACGGAGGAAGTTTGCCGGCAGTAATCTGTCGTCACCATTAGTGTCGGTACAGCATCGCGCACAGCACCGACCAGTCCCAACGTCACTAATAACAACTTGCCACGTCTCCGACTCCGTCACATCTCTCGGTGGTTTGCTCCCGGTCCCAGAGTCTTAGAACTTCCCTCCCCTAATGGTGACAGCTAATGAGATTTTGCTCGTGATGTTTTCCTCCTACTAACGGTGTGTGTCTGTTTGTGTTTTTTTCTCTCTCTCTCTCTCGTTGCTCGCCCTTAGGTGGAAATGCTATACCAGCGGTACTTTCTTCGCATGAATCAAAGCAATGCGGTGCACATCGTGTGGCTTCTGTTAGGATTAATATTTATCTTAGCGCTAATACATCTAGTGTTTACGTTCATCCTGCAACAGTCGCTGGAAAGCTGCTACGACTCTACGCCGCTGGACGGTGTGCACGCCGGACAAGGTAAGGATAACGATTACGGTTTTGGTGCCGGAACGAGCAAATGCTGGTCCGACCACAATGGAAGCAAGTGGCAATGTGGGATCCGGTTTATCACACATGGGTAGAGTTCCGGGAGATTGTGGGTGTGTTTGTGTGTTCTAACTGTCGAGTATTTGTCTATTTCCTACCCACTAAAGATACCATCTACGCAAACACACAGATACAGTGTGGCCTTAAGCCTTTCCCTAGAACAAGCTCTAACGGACCGCGTTCCGATCCGATTGGAAAGCATTTTCCTGTCTCTGCTGGAGAACCTCCACTGCCAACATAATTCATAACGCTAAGTACAGCGATCCGACTATGACGTACCGGCCGGACAGTTTCCGAACGGTCCGAGTGAGTGTTACACAGTGTGACACATTAATGGGGGGCCGGATTAACGGTGTACTGTACAAAAAAAGGAACGTTTCGGACGCACATTATGGTTTGCTGACGTGTTGTTTCGGGGGAGGGATATTATCTCTCCATTTCCAACCCACTTTTAACAGATAGGTACGGTCAAGTACGTTATACTGAGAACGACAAACAAAAAAAATTATCAACACGAGCATCATAATCAGGGGAATTACATAAACAACCACAAAACAGCGTTCAATTTAAAACAGCGAACAACAGCAGGGTGCGATTTAATTCGCTTTTTTGCTCAGTTGGTGAATGTTGTTAGGTAGTTGTGCAAAATATATCTATCAGGTCTATAAATAAGTTTTGACGGCTTTATACATGCATTGTTTTCTTAAATTTTTTACTTTAGTAAAATCTGGCAACACTGTTGTCACTGTCACAACTGTCATTCCATCAATTAGTAAGCAAAGTATTTTCCGCGTGGAAAAAATGTTTTTGCGGGGAATTCTCCTTCATTACTTTGTGATGAAAACTTCGTCCACCGAGAACTCATCGTATAATGAGGGAATATTATGGCAATCACGCTTTATCGATGTGCCTGAGCTGGTTTCACCGGTTTACAAGTGGTAATTTTAGTATGGAAGACGAAGAACACTCATTTAGTGCATTTGGTGGAAACAGCTCGATGTGGTGTACCACGAAGTGCTGGAACCAAACGAAACCATCACGGGTGACGTTTAACGTCGACAACTTATGCGTTTTTAGTCGCGCATTGAAGGACAAAAGTCCCCAGTACGTGATCAGGCATGACAAAATCATTCTACTGCACGACAACTTCTCAGCCATATGTGGCGGTACCTGTCCGTACTTACCTGCAGACACTAAAATGGGATATTTTACCCCACCTGCCATATAGCCTAGATATTGCGCCCTCCGACTAGCATCTGTTCCGGTCGATGGAGCATGGCTTGACCGCGCAGCACTTCCAGCTTTGCGCCGAACTAAAAAATTGAATCGAAACATGGATTGCGTAAAAGCCGAACATCTTTTTTCTGTAGGAATCCACAATCTCCCCAAAAGATGCGAAAAAGTTGTACAAAGTGATGGAAATTAATTTTTTGAATAAAATCGATGCCCTATCGCGGCCTAAGAGGCTTGGAAATCCGTAAAAAAAACCCGTCAAAACTTATTCATAGACCTGATATTTCATTCGTGTAGATTGAGCACACGGTACATTAATTAAGCTGTCAGTATGTTAACATTTCAAACTGCTTTATAATTCCTCGCGTTCGTTTGGTGGGAGATTTGTGAAATTGCGGAGCTTTTCACGATCTAGGGATGAGTTTATGGCTCGAGAACAATGTTTTGTTGTGGCTTATTTTATCTTTCATATTTAAAATCATATTTTGTGAAGTTTTTGATCCATATTAGCAACTTGTTTGCTTCACGTTCGTGTTGCTTAACTTGTAAATAAAATGTATCGGTTCCGATTGCGTCAGATTGCTGTACAGAGAAGCAATGAATAATATTATCTCCGCATCCCATTTCACACACAAAACATTCCCGATGTTTTGTTTCATCTTAACCACTATCAGTACAAAGCATTACTACAACAACGCTCGTTTCTTTCACGGATATCGCTTCCCACCCACAGAAAAAAAGCGTATCAGTTTCCAGCAGCTGATAGCACAATAATAATGCCCAGCATTAACTTCCGTTTAGCTAATCTTCTCCGAACGCCCAAATCGAGCACTGAACCGAACCCACCGTGACATGCCTGGCCGGCGTCCATTTTCAATCCAGCTTGCTTCAATCGATTTCGATGCCTACTCCGGCTCTTTCCCATTTTCTTCACAGATCCCCTCAACGGTACCAGCACGTTGGCGGCGATTGCATTCGGCAATGGTAGTAGCTACGAAGAGCCGCTCGAAAGAAACAGATCCGAGGAGGTAGTGCCACCGGATCGGACCTACGAAGGGGAGCGTAGCGTAACGAACGAACCGAACCAACGAGAACGCAACGAAGCGATGGGCGCGGAAGGTACGAGGTTCCATGGCAACGAAAAGGACGATCCGGGAGGTTTCAACGAATTGGTTGACGAATGGACCGATGATACAGAGCCAGGTGAAGCTGTGCGAAGGACACGGCGACGTTGGGATGCTGAATCTGAGACTGTCGTCGTGGTACCTGTTGTTGATGCTGTGGACGATCGGCAGGGCCGTGCGGGACGAAGGGAGCGCCGGTGGACTCGGGGACATGCAAATCATAGGTGAGTAAGCCAGTGAGCTGGAAAAAGGACGATAATGCCAAGATTGGGGTAAATATCTTCACATAAATCAAATTATTTAGAATAGAGCCTGTGTGATTTGGGGGCCACAGCCACGGTCACTCGAGCTGAGTCGTTACAGAGTGAAGTGTTTTTGTGAGGTGGGATAATGGTACCCCGATAGTTTAAGCTAAATGGTGGTGCTCACATTTTCCTATTTAAAAAAACAGCTTTATTTGACATTTCGTAAGCTTAACTATTAGCTCTTACTCGTATCGCTTTCACTGCGGGTTTTGTCCCCCTCATAAACACTTGCCACAAAAGATAGCAATTCTATACCGAGCATAATAACATAAATGGTTCATCCACTTTCATTCACTCCAATGGGTAAGCTTAGCAATCAATTGCCCTAAACTGGTGTGCAAATTGAATTTTTTCCCTTTGGCGAATCCCGCACCGAAGAGCGTGTGTCTGTGGGTTCGAGTCTAGTCGTTACGGCTGTACAACCCCGATGCCAGCATAATTTCGACGAAAACATGAATTGACTTACCGCCCTGCCATGCGCTGCCCACCACCATAAGCGGAGGCGGCCAAGCACGTGTAGAAAACGGGCCGCCATTCGTTTGCTTTTAACGAGACGAGACAAAAGGGCAGAGGAAAAGCTCACGTTTGCTTTCAGACGCGCAGCGTAAAACACATTTTCATTTGTCTTCGTTTTTTGTGGCAAGATAGCATTTGAAAAGATTCGGGGACGGGAGCCAAAGCTCATGATTGGCTTTAATGTGGAAATAAGATTGGTCCGATGATTTGAAACAGCACCAACAGGGAGATAAGTAAGGCGCATGAAGCTTTTCCCATTTTTGTTTGACTCCAATTGTGATAAGAACGTTAGTAACAGATCCCGTTTTCCAAAACTTTAAATCTTTCACATACAAAAGCTGCTTTGTGTGTGCTGAGAGGTTTATGTGCTGTTAACGGGGACGACCATCAATTTCCCATTAACAATTGAATTAACCTAGAGAGAGTGAGAGAAAAAGAGAAAGAGAGAGAGAAAAATTGACATTTGGGTTTATTTTTTCCCTTTACGAAATGTTTTCCTTTCATCCCGGGTACGCATTGACCATATACCACAGTTCGGTTGCGGGCCAGATAATCAGTGCTTTGTTGACTGGTTGGATCGGGTTTTGCCACCAAATCCTCTAGGTGGAAATAGGGCTGACAACTAGGACTGGACTGTACAGCGAAAAAGTAGAATTTGTTGATCAAAACAACCAGAAAGCCGGATTAACCATGGCACGGTGGTAAAAATGTATGGCTTTGCGAAGATTAAACAGCAGTGGGTAGCAAATCTTTCAAAGATGGTTAAGACAATTCAAAACATAGTAGAAAACAGATTGTTTGTTTTATTTGAAAACCATGTTTATATTACTGAAAAGTGAACCTGTGTTTAAACCTATCATGAATAAACCGGTAATTTATGTGTATTTATTAAATCTGAAGCTTAAGGTAAAAAGAATTTTTGAAGTACAAGTTCACGTCATTTAAGAATGTCGTTGCAGAACACAACATCCAAGTGCTCACTTAGATTGTGCCTTTGTCATTCACTGGAGTATCCATTGCATTCCATCAATAAGTGCTGTACTGTAACCTCTTTCAATGCATCTTCAATGCAGGGTGCGTTTATTAAACAAGGTTTGAAAACAGTATACTAAACCCGCCTAGAATCCGTCCGCGTGCACTCGCGAAAGTTTGGGGACGTATAGCTTAGTAACTTATTGTTCTTATCTTATCTTCAGGAGTATTGTAACCTGAAAGCCACAGAACTGACATATCAATGGTGATTCACTCTACAGGTGTGTGTGTGAGTGGGTTAAAAGTGTACTATATGTAAAATTCTTTGTCTTGTGATCACTCTCTAATCGCGCTGGATCCTTAGATCAATCCAAGGAGCTACTGTCTGCTTGATCTTTTTGGGGTGGCCCAGGGGTGAAATATTCATATTCGGCTCTGGAGATGGCGCCATCTACTTGATCCAAATCACGTCTAACCTCGTTTGCGAAATGGTCAGCTTCTTCGTTCCTGTTTATACCGGTTTATACCTGGTTTCAACAAAGAAGGAGCTTTCTTTCTTTCGTGATGGTGTCGATCGCTTGCCGGTGTGGGTTATGACAGAAGCCTTTCTCCAGTGCTTTCAGCACACTAGCGCTATCAGTAAAAAAAAAACGTTAGCCCTGTCCGCTACAGTGATTCTTCTGATGTGATTATGATGACAATAGTTTCTGTAGAGAATACAGAGGTATCATCAGGAACCTTTAAGCAACAGCTTGTATTGGAGGATGTTATTCCACAACCTGAGTAATGTTCTACGGAGTTATCAGTGTAAATTTTGTGAAAGATGTTGTACTTGTTGGCAGCCAGGCTTCGACAATGTTGCAGCATATCTTGTTTACTGCTTCCTGCTTCAAGCAGCTTTTGACGACTCCCATCGATTGTTGGCTAGTCAACATACCATGGTCTGCTTATGATGTTCGTGAGTTTGATATTTTCAGTATACAGTGCCCTGTGACTACTTTGAGTATGTTGTTTGCTTTTTCTAAATGTAGTTCTTTTACTAGTTCTTCCTCATATCTTTAAGAGCTGCTGAACTACCTGTCTTCTTTCAATCGCGATAACTAAAAACAAAATTATTCCACTGAGCTATGCAAACACTTAGAAAAAAAAACGTTAATTTATCTTGAAAATATTTGAGGTATGAGATTCATATTGTATTTGCATTCGAGTTCAAAAATAAGCGACGCAATTATATTGCGTATCGGTCAAATTGTAAAATATTAAAATTTAACAAAAACTTAACTCCTAAATAACTGGATTGTTTTGTTTATAAGATTGTCTTCAATTTAAAGAATGTTTCTGAAGATTTTATCATCTAACCTTACAACTTTTTTGCCGTATTATATGATATTTCAAAGCGGAACGCTAACTTTACGCTAACCCGCATTCCATGACACAGAATACTGGCGTACATTTTCGGTCCATCGTGAAATACTTCATATTTGTTAAATTATATACTTGATGTGGCAGTAATTGGACGCCAGCTCGTGCCATCGTCGTGCTTAAGCTCACTCACCCACCCCCCACCCCAACGCTCAAGAAGCAGATGAATGCTAAAACTTTCCACCCGGTTGCTTATTGCTAAACAAAATTTAAAGCCCAAATATGCCTTACTCTTTACACCATTAAAACTGTCACCGGTGGGACACTTTGAACCTGGCGAAGCAAAAACTGACGGTTCACAATAAATACCGATTACCGGTCGCCCTAAAGGCCCGGCCCCGCCCTGGGATTAACTCTCCCGGCCACATTCCCAGCCACAAACCAACTGTAGCAGCTGCTTCTGCCACTGGGTTCGTCTTAATTAGCGCGGTTTAGTTAGCGTCTGGTGGTGCCTTTGAATGCCGCCCAAAACCGCCTCCGCCTATCGTTTTCTCGCGTCGTCTCAAGAATGTCCTCAATGAGACCAGCAACTAGTCTACCAGCACCTACAACACTCCGAGCGGGTCAAAGAGAGAGATAGAGAGCGCGCGAGTGTACAAAATTATGACCAAAATTGTCGTAATTAATCATGACAAATGGTGGCGAGCTGGTTGCTTTGGCTGTGTCACCGCAAAACGAGGAACAACATGTTGCTTCTGCTCTCGGGGCAAATGTAGAGTGTCCTTAAGTGGTGCTTTCGTGATGTCCCTCCTCCT
Source organism: Anopheles maculatus (assembly GCA_002091835.1). Lineage (NCBI taxonomy): Eukaryota > Metazoa > Arthropoda > Insecta > Diptera > Culicidae > Anopheles > Anopheles maculatus. The sequence goes on from KZ062191.1 coordinate 111,172, forward strand.
GCTAATGGCTATCGGAGATGGGGCGCAAACGGAAAATGTCCTTCATTCAGGTCGATGCACAAAATTATGCGACACATCTTCTCCGGTTGATGCTTCATCATTCCGATGAGGCCTAATTGAACGCAAGATGATCCTTTTTTGTCTGGTGTCCACCTTGCTGTTGGGCCATGCAAAGGACGCACACTACCGGTCAGTAGTAATAATCGTAAAAAGTGGAGACCATCTTTCTCGTGTTTCACACAGTTCATTTCGCTAATAAACGCGCGAAAGGCTTCCCCCTTTATCGTTGTGATAGCACTGCTTCTTTTGTGGTGACCATACAGGCATAAACCCCTTTTTTTGGAGTATGGCCTCATCCATTATTACACCAAAACCGAACCTTCCCTGAATGGCACAGGATACCTGATGGCTGTGTAATAGGACATAATAAGCGAGTCCATTTTTTGTACCGTTCCTGTTCCGTGGTTCTGGTACGGAAACCTCAGCAAGAATGATTGTACACAGTTCTGCTCTCCACGTAATGTCCACTTGCACAACCTGCCCCAAATGTGCGGCATTATGCGAATGACATAATTGAAGGGACCGTACAAAAAAGCTGCATTCTAGGAAAATGGTTCACCGAAACCATCCACGCATTGTTGTCCGTGAGGATGTCGTTCTGGTGCGGCAGCGAGACAACGCATCAACCACCGTCACTCTAAATTCTATTCATCGTTTCAATACGTGTCTTCTAGCTTTTTTATGTCAACTTTCCCTCTCACATCTCATTTTACCCTCTCTCTTTCTCTCTGTATCTCGCTTTAGAAATAATGTGGCGTCCAGCAAGCACGATGACAGCTTTGTCGCAGAAAGTGCAGCTGACAGCCCGTTGCACGATAAAGACGCGGGCGACAAGGATAAGGGACGGAAGTATACCACCACCGAGACTGCACGCGAGCTGGACACCGGAAGCGGATCGTACGGCTCGCCGAGCAGCGCGTTCACGACGCCTCAGGTGCTGCCGGCCAACGTCAGCAGCGATTACTCGGAGGATGGCGAAATTCCGCTGTGCAATCGCGACTACTTTACGCTGCTGAAGGACAACATGACCCAGATCATAGTGCTGGGCGTGTGTGCCACCGTGTACGCGCTGCTGCTGATGTGCCTGTACAAGCAGCGCATCAACGAGATCTACCTGTTTCAGGTGTCGTACGTCATTATGGTGACGTTGCTCGTGCTGGACGTGTGCTTTAGCTTTACCACCTCGGCCAAGTAAGTGTTTGTGCACAACAAGCAAACGGACTTGCAACCGAAGGGCAATGCTGGACACAACTTTCTTATACTGAAACTTTTACATCTGCAGAAAATTCACCTCGTCCGGCGGATGTACGGTGATTGCCATCTACATTATCTACACGATGCTACCGATACGGTTGCGTGAGGCTGTTGTTGGCGGTAGTTTGCTGTCTATCTCGCACATCGTGCTGATGTTCTACATGAACGAGTCGGACGATATGGATGTGGTAAGTTTGCAAGAGTTTCCCCGCATAATCCAAGTGCACCGAACTTCAAACACTTTTTCCCCTCCCAGTTATACTGTGATCTGATCACACTGGCCTGTACGAATGCGACCGGCATCCTGCTGCACTGGCCAAAAGAAAAATCCCAACGCAAAGCGTTCATGGAAACGCGCCAATGTGTCGAAGCGCGGCTCAAGATACAGCGCGAAAATCAAAAGCAAGAGCAGCTGCTGCTGTCTGTACTTCCCCGGCACGTGGCGATGGAGATGAAGAACGACATCGCTGGACAACCGCGGGAAGCTCAGTTCCACAAAATCTACATCCAACGGCACGAGAACGTGAGCATCCTGTTTGCGGACATCTGTGGTTTCACCAGCCTAAGCGATCAGTGTACGGCGGAAGAGTTGGTCCGGTTGCTGAACGAACTGTTTGCACGGTTCGATCGGTTGGCACAGGAGCATCACTGTTTGCGCATCAAGCTGCTCGGCGATTGTTACTACTGTGTGTCGGGATTGCCCGAAGCTCGTCCAGATCATGCACTGTGTGCGGTGGAGATGGGACTGGACATGATCGATGCGATTGCGCTCGTGCGTGAAGTAATGGCGGTGAATGTGAACATGCGCGTCGGTATCCATACGGGACGGGTGCATTGTGGCGTGTTGGGACTGCGCAAGTGGCAGTTCGATGTGTGGTCGAACGATGTAACGTTGGCGAACTATATGGAGAGTGGTGGCGTACCGGGCCGGGTACACATCACGAAGGAAACGCTCCGCTGTCTCGGTGATCATTACGATGTGGAGGAAGGCCGTGGAGCGGATCGGAACAGCTATCTCAAGGATCATCAGATCCAGACGTATCTGATCGTGCCGAAGGATGCATCCTACCGACCGGTAAGTTTGGTGAGCCACTTTCGGTAGGAAAGAAGAATCTAATCTCTAAGGATGGTTTTACAGCACACAATGTCGAAACAGTCGTCGTCTGTGAATGGCAACATTTCGAAGGAGTTGCGCATGATGGGCCACTGGTCGAAGATGGGCTTCAATGACAAGACGGAACCGAAGAGTACGGAAGAAGAGGTGAACGAGTATCTAATCAAGGCGATCGACGCACGGAGCATAGATCGGTTGCGGCTCGATCACTGCAAACGGTTCCATCTGACGTTCATCAAGGATGACATCGAGCGCAAGTACTGTCTCGAGCCGGATCCGATGCTGAACGTTTATTTCTACTGCAGCATCATCATCTTCCTCGGCATCATGTCGATACAGGTGCTAGTGTTTCCAATGTAAGTACGCTACGGTTTGCTAAAGTATTTCTCTTCTACAATTTTCTTTACCGGGCACGCTACAGCTCGTACGTGTCCCTGTTACAATCCCGCTTCCGCTCTAATCCTTCCTCGTTTTGGCGTTTCGTCAATAATCGCAGAAACTCCCATAACCTCCCCTCCGCGATGTCCCTAGGCTCGAACTCAGCGTCCTCTGCAGGTGGTATCTGCGACCTCTTCGCTAAGCATTTCTCTGATGTGTTTGTCGCTCCTGGTGGTAGTTCCGTGTCCCAAGCGCCCGTTCCCTCACATAATCCGGAGTTTTCTTTCGATTGTCGCAACATTCCGCTGAGCGTTTCGATCGTTCGCAATGCGGTGAGTCAACTTAAGATGTCCTTTTCGCCTGGTCCTAACGGTATTCCCGCGTGTGTATTAAAAAACTGTGTAGATGTACTTACTCCTATCCGATACAAACTATTCTCCTTGTCTGCGCACACTTCCTCATTTCCTTCCCTCTGGAAATTATCATGGCTTTCACCTATCTTTAAAAAAGGTGATCGCAATATAATTTCTTATTATCGCAGTATAGCCATTCTCTGTCCTTGTTCTAAAGTGTTTGAGTCCATCGTCCATAAAGCTATCCTTTCGCAGGCCCGTAACTCCATTATCCCCCAACAGCACGGTTTTACTCCCAAGCGCTCTACAGTAACCAACCTTATGTCCTTTACGTCTCGTGTCTCCTACTTTTTCGAGTGTGGTTATCAGGTCGAAACGGTATACACGGACTTCAAACGGCATTCGATCTTCTCTTTCATGATCTTTTACTGGCAAAGTTATAGTTCTTTGGGATTGGCCAATCCGTTGTTGATCTGCCATCCTCATTTTTAAAGGAATGAACTGTGCGTGTTAAGTTAGGTCCTGTCCTATCCGATTCTTTTTCTCCTGGTTCTGGTGTCCCTTAAGGTAGTGTGCTAAGCCCGTTACTGTTTGTGCTCTTCGTTAACGACCTCTACACTATCCTTCCGCCTGATGCCTTCCTCTGCTAGCGGGCGACATTAAAATATTCCTTCCCATTAAAACTCCTAACGACTGTGTCGCTCTCCAAAACTATCTCCTTGCTTTCACCTCAAAGGTGCTCATCCAACTCTCTTCTGCTCTGTCGAACTACGTGTCAAATCATCTCCTTTTCCCGTTCCCTGAGTCATCTAATGTTTAATTACACCCTCTGTGGTTCTCCGTTAATCCGTGTTGCTTGTGTTAAGGATTTGGGCATTCTGAATGACTCGAGGCTTACGTTCTCGAATCACATTGATGACGTGATCTCTAGATCGAACAGAACTCTAGGTATGTTGCGTCGATTAGCTTCTGATTTTCGTAACCTCGGGTGTTTGAAGACACTATACTGCTCCTTGGTGCGCTCGACATTTGAGTATGCATCGGTTATTTGGACGCCAACTAGCAGCACAGCTGTGTCGCGTGTTGAAAGAGTCCAGAGGGCTTTCACGCGGTTTGCTTTCCGCAAAGTGTTTGGAGGTACTGGTTTGGATCTACCTTCATACCCGTCACGCTGTCAACTGCGGTAAGAGGCGAATGAGGTCTATGAGACCCAAAGCCTCTATAAATAAATGATAAAAAAAAGCTGTAAACTGCTACGTTACATCGCGGCGAACGGCTGCGGGTTCAAACGATCCTCTGCGGCGTGCTCTTTTTGCCTTTAACTCCTCCTCTGATCTATTTGACTTTTCCCTGTCCTTAGATTCTTTCCGCGCTCGTCTCAATTCAAACTCTTCCCTACCGACAGACCCTGCTTGATCACTCTCCTTTCCTGGCAGTTATAAGTTTAAGATTATTTTTTAAGTATATTGTGTAGCGTCTAGCAGACAATATAAGTATCAATAAATACTAAATACTAAGTGTACAATTTCCATCCACAGGGATCACTACAGCTATTGGGTGTATGGGGTACTATCACTTACCCTCTTAGTATCCTGCGTCCCGGTGTTTACACGGGAAGATATGGTAAAATCACAGCTTCAATTTTCAATAGAACTTATAATTCGTTAATTCGTTAATTATTTTCTTCCAATTTCCAGAAAGTGTCTACATTCTTTCGTGCATTGTCACAAAAAATTCACGGCCACCGTGAAATAGCTCAAGTGATATCGCTCTGCGTCGTCATTACTGTGATATGTTTATCTTACTACAAACTGGTAAGTTCCGGTGGACCTTCCAGACAACCCTAACGGGCGCTCTTCTATAACTTGGTTAATTGGTTCTTTTCCTGTTGCAGACTTTAATTTTCTATCTTTCGCTTTACGACGAGTATCCGCTCGTTCGGCCTAGTAGTTGTAAGGAGTCAAAAATTATTAATGTGAGTATCGCAACGCACACACCACACACTCCTACGAGAATTCAATCAATTCTAATCGCCAATACCACACTCTTCCAATTCCCAGATTCTGCTATTGCTTACCTTGCTTGCCTTACTGACCTGTGCGGTACATCAGTTTATTAAAATTTTATTCAAAATCTTGCTGCTTATTGTCATACTCGTGCTGTACGTTACGTCCATCATCGTGCTGGCACTCATCTTCGACCGTCACTGCGAACCATGGTAAGTGCACCCATAAAATTTATCCCCCTGGTGTGTATGGGAGGGAAGCCCGGAAGTAATGGTAATGCGTCGGTTGTCGGTTCGACCACAAATCGAATGTGCAATTTCGGGTTCGGTTCGGAGAAGCGGAAATTGAATGTGTTCAGTTGAATAAGTAACTATGTGAACGTATTGATTGGACACATTATTAATTTAAAGCGCATAATATATTGTGTCACAGTTATGGTTCGGATTTGGCGAAACGTGTGCGCCTCGTGGATAGGGTTGCCTTAGCTCGACACGTTATTGCGAAAAGGGAGTTTTTCAGAGCGTTAACATTCCAGTGAATTCAGCGAATAAGTTGAGCACTAGGGAAATAAAATGTCCTGGTAGTTCGTGAAACACTTCTTGTGTAGTTAGTAATGTGTTTTTCTTGCAAAATGAATTATTTCAGAACAATTCTATGAAATATATTGTACCTAGAACCGTTTCCAATCGATTTAGAATTAAATAGAAATTGATGAATCAAGTTTGGCAATACTTGATAAACACTTTGTTCGTGGAAAGGTAGCATTTTTAACTATAAACTATTGAAAGCCGTGAATAGAAGCTCACAGCGTGACTCGTTAAAAAAGGAACGTAGCTTCCTGCCTAACTTAAACACAAAACGACAGCTGGCATCGATCAGCCAGGATTAAAATCGAATCATAATTACAAATAAAACTCCTTGCCTGGTCCCAAGTTCCGCCCCAAGGTGCCGAAGATTATCCTCTACCAATTTTTGCTGCTTCACTGTACTTCCCCATCACTTCATAAGTCTCTCGCACCAACTCGCATCAAATCGATGTTAGCATTTCGATAAACTTTGCCCTTCATCGTCTCGCACCATAATCAGGATGCGGATGCGATGGAGTACAATTTTTTACACCATCACGCGGCAGGCCAGTTTGTTTCCCGCAGCAACAACTCCCCATTCTCGGGCACCCAACTTTCTGCACCTTTTGCCGACGCTTTTACGCCGCGACTGGTGAGGATTAAAAACTTCCCGATCGACTTAATAATGTGAATATAACAACCATCGCTTCCACTTCGGTGACCATCAATTCTACCACCGTCGGCATTAGTCGCCCAATCGAGCGGGTGAAGCGCGGTTACGATTCGATTAATGAAGGGCGGCACGGACAGCAGCAATGGAGAGAATGACTTTAAAAATTTCACCTTTTAGCTTGTTAATCACCCTTGGAGAAAAGTTTTGCCCAAGCGACTCTCGGAAACCTCCGAGTCCGTGCCAATATTTGCCGGAAGTGATCGGAAGTGATTCATTAATTTTGTCTGTTTTGCTGGGCGAGAGATTTAAGCGCAATTACTTTACTTTCTGTATGTACTCGGGGAGTTTTATGGTGGATGGTGCGTGGCAAAACGTGTGGAACGATGTTGGAGTAAAAAGATTGTCTTAAGATTTGCTTTTTTCTTTAGATCGATTATGGACTTTTAACGGATATGATTTAATGTTCCATGCGGATCCGTTTTTCTCTTTGAGAAACATCCTATCTATCACTTTTTATTGAATGTTTGTGTGTAATTTATATAATAACTCCCCAATATTTGTGTTCCCTTTGCTGATTCGAAAAAACGAGCAATGAACGAGTTAAGCTTACATTGAAACACAACCATCAAACACCCGATATCCCTCCAACAAGTATTCGGTATGGTTGTAAATACGCTCATCGGTTACTAATTACACCGCGGCAGTTTGACTACACCACAACAAAACCACAAACAAGCCGGAAAGCTAATTTACCCAATCCCGTGCACAGCGTCAGTGCACAGGGTTGCGGTGTGTCTTAGCGGAGCATTTTCAATTCAGTGCACGTACGCGAACTCGCGAATCTGCCACGAAGGATTGAAATACCCGATACACCGAGGGTTTGTGGATGCAACAATAGAGTCATCGTTATACACCCATTAGTCGGATTACGGCTCAATTAACTACGTCGCTTACTTGCATTGGCTGGGTGCACGTCAAGTAAATATGACCGTCTGAACTCAAGGGGACAGTATTTAATTACCATTTATCGAAAAGTATGATAAGAATAAACAGATTTTAATAAAAAAGTTAGTTATACATGTACTCAAAGCTTTACTTTAATAAAGTTATTTAAAAAGCAATTAGTGAGCTGCAATCCGTTGAAAAGGGAATTAAAGTTGTTACGTGCAAAGTGCATCTTTAATTATATCTAGCCTTACTATTAGGTTTATATGAGTATAAACATGCAAGACGATACGTTTAATGCTAAATAATTCAGAAAACATCTTATAGACCTATAGTTTTACGTGTTCAAATGGTTAAGAACTGATGATTCTCTAGGCAACTAGGACTGCTGGTTAAAAATCTGTTTGAAAGGCTCTGCTACTCCCCGATAGGTGGCGCTAACGAACGTACAGAGAACTTTACAGCTGACACGGTATTTCTTTCTCTTTTCATGAAAAAAGTCGTACAAAATTCTTCCAAATATTTACTACCAATAAATTTAAGGTTCTTAAGCTGTTTTGTCATCTAATTTATCCCTTTTTCCCTCAACTGTTCTCTTCCCATACGCAGGTTTCTAACGACGGAACGATTTCTGATCGATGTAGCGTTTCTGGTGGTGTTTGTGATCGGCCAAATCATGCACAGCCAGCAGACGGAGATTACGCGTCGGCTCGACTTTATCTGGAAGCTGCAGGCGACGGAAGAGAAGGAAGACATGGAGCATCTGCAGGCCTACAACCGCAAACTGCTAGCTAACATCCTACCGGTCCATGTGGCCGATCACTTCCTGATGCGTGAGAAAAATATTGAGGTAAGCGCGTGCGTCTCTGGCTCTCTGCAAGCATTATGAGTTATCTTCTATCTTTTTTGTTTTACAGGAAATCTATCACGAACAGTGCGACACGGTGTGCGTAATGTTCGCCTCGATACCAAACTTTTCCGAGTTCTACATCGAGCTGGAAGGAAACAACGAAGGCGTCGAGTGTTTACGGCTGCTAAACGAAATCATTGTCGACTTTGATGAGCTGCTCGGGCTGGAACGATTCCGGCATGTGGAGAAAATCAAAACGACCGGTTCGACGTACATGGCAGCGTCCGGGTTGACGGCGAACAGTTGTGACAAGAACGATTTCGAGCACGTGTTCGCCATGATGGACTATGCGCTCGAACTGTTCCAGAAGATAACGGACGTCAACGAACATTCCTTTAACAACTTCCGGATGCGTATTGGTAAGTAGTTGAGTAGGTGATGTAGGTGAGAGGATGTGAGATGACTAATCGTTAAACAACTGAACAGGGATCAACATTGGACCGGTGGTGGCGGGTGTGATTGGCACCCGGAAGCCACAGTACGACATCTGGGGCAATGCGGTTAATGTCGCTTCGCGGATGGATTCAACGGGGCTGATGGACCACATACAGGTGACGGAAGATGTGTATCAGATAGTGAAGGACAAAGGCTACAATCTAACCTGCCGTGGGACGGTCAACGTGAAGGGTAAGGGCACCATGATCACCTACCTGATGCCAGGTTTGGCAAAGGAGCAAAGCAACTAGAGGCGTGCCCTCCCTCCGCGAAAGCGCAGTACCAAAAAGCTAAACCCCTTAAACCCTGAGACTATTTGAGTGTTATGTAAAGTGTTGCATTATTCTACACCCTTGAGAGCACATCGGCACAATGTTGTTGAAGCATTTGAACAGAACATATCAACGCTATTCTGTTGGAAAGATGGGAGCAGATGGTTTTGCTTGTATGTTAGTGTTAATGTTCCTAGATCCCAGTATTTGGACAAACGTTAGGACGTTGTCACGTGCACTGATCATGAACTTTTTCAGCATCAATTTATCGTTTTATCGTTTTGAGGTAAACCCAGCAGACTTCTTATATCCAGGCAATCTTACCTGTGCAGCAAATGACACAATCGAATCGTTACTATCAGTATTATTGCAGCCAGTGTATGGCGATTCATAGTGAGCGCGTGGTCAACTCCGTACAGAAAGACATCAAGAACCAAATCAAACGTTTTATACCCGAAAAGCTTTAGTTCCATTCCACTTTCAGCACGCGCAGCAAAGTTAGAGCATAGGTTCGTGTGTAGATTTGGCCGTGTCCTGCCCGGCATCGTATGAATGTGCATCGAATGTGTAGCAAACGGACATCTCTTAGAGTAGTCAATTAAGCCTGTCCTGACCAAACGCGAATGCAGAAAACAAAAAAAAAGATCTGAAAAGCGAAACGTGTAGTTATAATAGCTAGGCACACCAAGGCATAGGCATGTGCGAGGAAAGATGGATATATTTTTGGAAGACGTTATTACCCACTGTACGACCCCGGAAATTATTTGAATCGTTCCGATGCATCCTCCCTCCGCAACCAAGACCAACCCCAACAAAATGGAACCGATCTCTCGACTTAGTTTTCACATAAACAAAATAATCATGTACGTGTGTGTGTATGTATGTATGTACGTGCGTGTGTGTGTGTGTGTGCACAATTTCATCGAAACTTGCCGCGCATCAATGTTACACGACCAAGGAAGGCGAAACCAACCAAATTGCCACTAATCATAGAGGATCGCTTTACACCGCCTAAACTGTTTCGTAAAGCGCGGATGAGTCCCGGGTCGAGGATGACCTACTCGCAACGGATGACTTGCAGCAATTCGACATACTCACCGAGGCAGCAACGGCATAGTGAGATCATTATCAATATTAATATACATATAACGCTAGGCGGGGGAAGGAAGCCGACGTTAGGCAGGGAGCAGGAGCGAGCGATAAACGACAAACTCTATATACAAACAAAGCAAAACAAACGAAACGAAAGAATTGTACTAGTAGTTAAGGGACAACCAAAGATGATGTTAAACAATATCTGAATGGAATTTAATTCGATGATAGATAAGCCAACACATGGACAGACGTAAAACACGGAACGAAATAAAAACAGATACACGTTACAAATGTACATGGACAATGGTACCGGCAGACTGACGATTCGTTTTTCCCGAAAGAAACAAGCTCCAAGCAATCAGTTCCTTCTGCTGAATAACGTACGCTTGTAAACAAAATCCAACGCGCAATCGCTTTAACGACCAACAAGAATTTGACATTCGTACCACTAAGGCGCTTGCGCTCTCTCCTTAGTTGACCGTTGCGGAAAAAATGGAGCACCGACATGCCGGGAGATGCGCATTCTAAATTTAGTGCACTCGTGCTTACAACACTACGCGCGCTCCCCTTTTCATTCATTCTAATTCCGAGTCGTCATACGGTCGGTACTGGTAGGTATTTTTCCGCTTTTCCGTTCGACATTTCCGGACAGTCGCAAAAAACGCCAGCAGAGATGTCCTCGATCGATAACGATCCACTGTTTACGTCGCTGTGCAACGAAAAAACGCTCCAATCGCAGAAGGAAGGATTCTTTAACGAGTTTTACCACTCGGTGGCGGAGAATTTTACCGGTAAACATGCCCGCTGGCTGACGGACGTGTATCAGAAGGTACCGACCGACCAGGAACGGTTGCGTCTAATCTACGACGATCCGGTGGTTGCCTATGAGGTGCAGGGTACGCTCGAGCATGTCGAGCCCGTGTTTCGTGCGAAAGATGCAAAGTTTTCCTGGCAACGGCGAGAGCAGGCGTTGAAGCTGCTCGGCGAGAACAAGCTACAGCAGGCGGCCATAATGGCGTGTCAGGCGGTGATGCGTGCTCCCGGTCAAGGGGTGGATCGATACATTGACAAGGGGTTAACGCTGGCGTTGGCGCTGTGGACACGGGCCGAGGTGTTTATCCGTATGCTGGACGGTAAGCGTGGGCTGCAGGATCTTCAGCTGGCCTCGAAGTGTGGCCTGCCGGTAAAGCAGAATGCTGACTACTACGCACGGGTTGCCAAGTGTTACGCACGTAAGTGAACTTTTTCGGATCGAAACAATCGAAATCTACTGTTTTAATTTGTCTGTGTGCGTTTTTTCCATCATCAAGTTTTGGAGGAAAATGGCCGTGCCGAGGTGGCGACAAAGCTGTTCCACCAGCTGTCGGGACACAATGATTACGCGCTCAAGCGTCTGAAGGAAGATATGGAAGATTTGCGTGTGCTCAAGCAGGAAACGCCATCGGTCGAGGTGGAGCGAACCTTGCCGAAGCTGGCTGGCGATGTTGAAAGTAGCGAAATGGTTGGTGCATCGGCGAAGATCAAGCTTGCCGGTAGTAAGGAGGATCCACGCGGTCGTTACGTCATTGCGGCAGCAGATCTCGGTCCCGGGGAGGTTATTCTTACCGAGCAGGCCTATGCCGCTTGTCTGCATCCGAAGTACTTTGGAACGCACTGTACTGCCTGCTTTTCGAGGTAGGGTGATGGCTATGATGGCTCACAACGCTATGATTATCCTGTTTATCTGCATCCCTTACAGACTGATAGCACCGGTCGCATGTCCAGATTGTTGCGGAGTGGCATTCTGTTCGGTGGCTTGCCGCGATAAGGCTTGTGCCACGTACCATCGCTTCGAATGTCAGTATCTCGACCTAATGATCGGTTCCGGTATGTCGATTCTCTGTCACGTCGCGTTGCGTATGATCACGCAGGCCGGCACACCGCAGAAAGTGATCGAAGAGGGTCACATGTTGCGGGACACGTTTTGTGCCCATACCGAGCATCGTGACCCGGAAGATCATTTTAAGCGCACGCTCATGACCGCCTTTCTGCTGCGCTGTCTGCAGAAAGCCGAATTCTTCGGACGTCGCACAACGGAAGCACCGGAACCGACCGAACTGGAGCTGCAGGTTGGTGCGGTACTGCTGTCCGCCCTCCAGTCGCTCCAGTTCAATGCACACGAGGTGTACGAAACGCGCATCACCGGTGAGCATCGGTTCGATACGGCTAAGGTGCAGTACATCGGGGTGGGCATCTATCGTGGCGCATCGATGTTTAACCACGAGTGCTATCCGGGCGTAACGCGTTCGTTCCTCGGCACGTCCATGATACTGCACACGAGCCGTCCGATACCGGCCGGTGCTGTGGTGCCGGAAAACTATGGGCCACACTTCCTGCGGCAGCCGAAACCGGTGCGACAGCGGAATCTACGATCACGTTACTGGTTCAAGTGTGATTGCCGAGCGTGCAGTGAGGATTGGCCAAAGATGGATAAGCTACCGGACAAGCCAAGGTTGCGCTGCACCACTGCAGATTGTGGGAATGCACTGTCGTACCCGAGCAAACCGTCACAACGAAATGTGAAGTGCAACAGGTGCAAGAAACAGATCAACCTGGAGGCGAGCGTGAAAATGCTCGAAGCCAGCGATCAACTGTGCACTACCGGTGCGGAAATGATGGCGGTAAGTGGGAAACCGGAGGCGAGAGCGCAATGTGTCACCTAATCTGGTAACTGAATCAGTACATTAATTACCACCTCACCACTTCTGTCATCTAATACGGCAAAATTGTATATGTTTCCCCTCAATGCTGGAAACCCGTTCACAGGGTCACCTAATCCCTTATTTCCCTACTTTTCCTACTGTAACGAAGAAGAATGTACATGTGTTAACGTGTCTCTGTGTCTATGTGTTTGGTGCCGTTTGTGTGACGTCGAGTTAATGTACATCCTGTCTTTTATCTATTTATCTACAGTCTCATCAGTTGGAGGTATATATGCAATATCAAACACAATTGCTTCTTCACTATTCTTTAGCCGTAGTAGCGGGATGACAACAGTGGAACCACAATACCCGGGGTCTTTGCAAGGGCACAATATCTCAACTCTTTACTAACCGGGCTTTTTGTATAATTCCTCCAACTCCCTATCAGGACGAGCGCGTTGACGAAGCGATTGAGCTGCTGAAGAAAGGCATCGCACTGTTTGCTCAGGTTGCTGTGCCACCGCACAAACCGACCCTTGTAGCCGAGGAATCGCTGAGGTCCTGCTTTGCGGACAAGGGCAACGCTAACCGGTACTGACACCATCCTGAGCGCACATTGTAACAAAAGATTCATCGCATTAAAAAAAAAAACAGCGTTTGTTACTATGAAAGACACCACACAACATGTTGGCACACTGCTCTATTTACGGACTTTAAGCCACCGTAACACCGTAACGGATTTCCAATGTATAATGTTTAGTAAATGAAAAGAAGGTTGATAAACACTACATGCCACCGCACATCACTTTCTAGCTCGTTTGCTTCGCATTATCACACACGCCGTCGATCGTCGACAATGTAAGCGCAATCTAGTCGTCGTCGTTGTCGTCACTGACACTGAGCGAAGGGAACGATAGCCGTTATCATGACTATTATTGAGAAACAGCTGGTGCTTCATCATCGATCGCTGGCCCCTTCGCTTCATCGATCAGCCCAGCTCCAGGTGGTTTTTCTGCTGGAATGCCATCTTCCATCGTACGTCCGCGGAGGGAAATGTGTATTGCGCTGCAAAGTCAAGATAGAATCGTGGTAAATAAGACTTCTTTTTGAAAAATCACACCAGCATCACTTACAGTGCAATGAAGAAAACCACCATCTGAGTGCCCATCGTGAGCAGAAAAATGGCCTGCGGATAGGTGTTGATGGAAGCGTTGTAAACCTGCGTATACAGCACACCGCTAAACAACGGCACCGCGTTATCGAACACGGACAGGAAGGAGAATATGATTCCTCGCTCGTTTGTGGGTACCATTTTCGATATCATCGACCGCAGCACGGGCGCCACGACGGGTCCAACACTTGAGATCGTCGCTCCAATGTACAGTACCCATCCGACCTGTGCAAATATGTACACGAACCGGGCGCTGGCATGCGCCAGAGCACCAATCATGATGATAAGCGTGTCCCTCAGTCCGAGCACCTTCGTAAAGAACGGTACGCCCACAAACATCATCACGACATAGGCCGCCGATTGATACGTTTTGAAGTAGCTGTACAGATCCGTGTCCCAGTTGAACCTGAGCTGGGTGTAGAGATACATCTTTGGCTTTTCATCGCGCTGGAACGTGTAGAAGGACATGGCCACCATCAGCAGGTACATGTACGTACGGCGATGCATCGCACGATGGCGTACGAACGTTTTCACCGACCGAACCACATGCTGCCGGTCGAAAAAGTCCAACGGCATACGGTACCAGGGCAGCTCCCGGATCGAACACTGACGCTCGGTGGTGCGTGATTTAAGCCGCAGCGCCGAGTACACGATAGAGCAGGCCAACAGTGACGCGTTGATTGCGAACATGATCGTGTACGATTTTCCTGTATGGTTGAAAATCACATTCCCAAGGGCAACGCCGATCGGCATCGTGCTGAGGTAAGTAGCGTCCAGTATCGTTATGCGCAGCGTCCGTTCTTCCACCGTCGTAATGTCCGAGATGTACGCAAAGCAGGACGCAAAGATGGCAATGTCCGCACCGGTCAGTACACTTGGAATCGTTGCCGTGTAGATGATGTACTCGACCGGCCACGAAGGCATACGAGTGTTCACGACAATCATGATCGAGTAGATGAATTTACCGATAAGACCGAGAATTAGCGGTAGCTTGCGACCTCGCCGATCCGACCAAGCGCCGAGAAATAGGGCCAGTATGATAGGCACCACGTACATAGCGATATTGTTCCACTGATGGAAGGTGGACGTTGTCACTTGCACCTGCTTTTTGATGTCCTGATATTGCTCAATGTTGAGACATATCTCGTGCGAGTAGCCATGATCGACCGTGCACGCTTTGTACAGAAAGAACGCCTGCTCCACGACCGACGTCAGCATAAACGCCATCATGTACAGGAACATCGATGGTTCGACGGAAATTTTCTCGTACCATCGTTCCGATCGTGCGTTTTCCGAAGCCAAGTGGCCGTCTGCGTTACCGACACCGCTTCGATCATGATCATGCTGTGTCCGGGGTTGGTTACCTCCGCCAGGCTAAAATTAAAGAACGATACAAGTACGATGAAAACATAGCTACGCATAGGCTCTTTCTTACAAACTGTAAATAGACTTTCGCTTACCTCGGCAGTTTCATCTGACATGGTCGGTGAGAGCGCTGGAACGTCACCGTCATGCGAAACTCTCCCGTAGCCTAACCTGATCGACGGTTCGCTGACGACTGCTGTTGTTGTTCACTCGGCTAGCGGACATGCCTTAACTGGAGGGTCGCGGTGGTAGCGAGCGGTGGGCAACTGTGGGCATCCGTGCTTGATTATATTACAAGCGTCACCTTTATCGTAAGCAAGTCCAACAGAGAATCTCCTATCAGGCTTCAGACCTCTCTCTGTCTAGTAGCGCATCATGTGCCTTCTTACTCTTGGTTAGTTCGGTGGAGTGTTGCTGCAGCAGCGCCCAGATAATGCTATCTCTCGCATGTGATGCTGTGTAGTGCTGGGCGGTGGTTGAAGATTTCCAGCTACAATCACTAATTGAAGCTGTTAACAGCGCCGCTCTGCTCGTGAGTTTGCGTTCATTCAATTTCGCAAACTGTTTACGAACGATTATTGG